>JAMXBD010003691.1:0-107296 GCA_024138025.1 Combretum micranthum | reverse complement strand
CCCTCCTAGAATAATGAATCCACATGCCGCCGAGTTTGTTCCTGGCCAACCATGGGTTCCTAATGGTTATCCTGTTTCCCCAAATGGGTATATACCATCAACAAATGGTATCCCATTATCTCCAAATGGTTTTCCAGTTTCACCGAATGGTATCCCGACATCTCCAAATGGGTATCCAGCATCAATCAACTGTGTAACGGTTGCTCAGAATGGTTTCATGGCACCTGGAGTCTGTTCCCTGGAATCAACTACAGTTATCAACATTGAGATTGGCGATGAAAGTAAAGCTGAAGCTGCAGTTGAAGACATGTCCCCAACAGAAGTTATAGTGGGAACACAGCCTGTTGAAGAACAAATTACAGAAGAACAGTCCTCATTCAATGAGAACAATCATCAAATTACAGAGCAAAAACCTGTTGAGGTAACTCTAGAGACAATCGATTCTGCAGTTGAACAAGAGAATTGCAATGGTATATCAGAAGAGGAAAAACCAGCAAAGTGTTGGGGGGATTACAGTGACAGTGAAGTAGAGATTGTAGAGGTTACAAGTTGAGCAATGATGACCAAAGAGTTTTGCGTGCTTATTTGAAGCTTGAATCTGCACCGATGACACATCAAATGTCAGTTAAATGATACCAAGCTCCTGGATGAAGCTAAGGAAGTCGTTTTTTTTGCTATGTCCTTGCTGTAAATGAGATCAAGACCTGCTGTTTGAAATGGTTTTTGCAGGTTGTGACTTGTCAAGGTTCAGAAGTTAATGTCCTTGCTGTAAATGAAGTTAAGACCTGTTGTTTAATATGGTTTCCCAGGTTGTGACTTGTCAAGGTTCAGAAGTTAAGCAGAAGTTTTTATTGTCAAATCGGCTAGTGTGAAGAGTGCCAGGATTAGAAAGGATCCTTGAGTAGTTATTAGACAGCTAATTTTCTGCTACTCTATATATTCTTTTCATTTCTGTTGCCTTCTGTAATCATTTTGTTGCCAGAATAAACAGAATCATATCCTGGAGGGTTTCTTCTCTCAGGGGTTCTTCCAGCAAAGATGACTGTGAGTCTCCTTCATAATAAAAATTTGCAGTTCCCTGGTTCATTAAATACCAAAGTCAACTAGTGGATATTGTTATAGAGTAAGTGTAATAGCCTAAATTATATTTACAAACTTAAGTTTTTAGATTAAATGGTTGTGATCTTAATCTTAAAATGGTATCAAAGTAATAGGTTATGAGTTCAAATTCCTATGCACCCGCTACAATCCCATTAAAAGATTAAGTTGTCGTGGAGTGTTATAGAATAAATATAATATCCGGCATTATATTTATAAGCTTAAAGTTTTAGATTAGATGGTTGCGGTGCTAATCTTAACTTGATTGTTGTTCTTGTCATTTTTTTTTTCCTGAACAGTGGCCAGTTTTTGTTCATGTCATGAACTTTGTCCATGGTTTTCAGTGTGCTCAATGTTTTGCAGAAGAATATCATGAACTGCCATCTAAAATGACAGAATGAACTCAAGGAAAGCTGATCAATGTCAATTTTTGCAAGTAATATGAAGGTTTTATTAATTAATTAAGTTGTGTGAAGTCTTAAGACATTGTTGTCCCATTCTGTATCCAAAAGTCTACTGATTTATCCTGAGATTCATTAACAAGAACAGAATCCATGATTTGGTCCCATCCAATCTATTGTGACCAATCTGCGCCAATATTAGCTTCTATATCATGTATGTCGATACCCACTTCCTCCAAAAGGTGAGAGGATACTCAAATTAAATTGAATTGGGTTAGACCTTATGAATGGTATCCAAAAGGTGAGAGGATACTCAAATTAAATTGAATTGGGTTAGACCTTATGAATGCATCCATTGATGAATTCAACCACTGAAACCAAATATATATCTATGGTATAGTAATAAATGTATAAAGCTCACACAAGATCTGTAAGCTCAGATCAGCTGTTTGTGGTGATGATCTTATTTTAAAACAAATTTTCAACACCTCCAAATGATTTTATGCTGGGAGAAGTCAGATCCGTAGGTTATTTTTGTAAGTACTTTTATGTCAGTTTTTCTGTAAGCCCTTCCAAATTGACGTTGCTAAAAATAGGTGAATCTTGTTATGATACAAGTGTAAATTAGGAAAAATTTTACATGGGAGATATGTAGATTATGTAAAGAATTGATAAGACCTATTATCTTAAGGTTTTTAGTTATATATGTTATCAAGTCCATTAATGTATTCTTTCACAAGTTCTATGTGTAGAATGTCTCTCTGTTAAATGCTTCTCTTTTGCTTAACAAAGTGGTATCCAAGTCGATGGTTCGGCTAAGAAACTACTATTTTGACCATTCCATGTGAAAAGAAGAGCTTTGTAATGGTAACTTGTATATGAAATTTGCGATATAAGATGCATAGGTAACCATTCACAAAGCAGGTTTATTGAAGTCAATTTGACAGCCTCTTGATAAGTTCGTGAGGTATACGTTAGGGGGACTTGATAAGACTATGAGGTTTATACTTGGGGGTATAAGACCTCTTGAGTAAGATTGTTAGAATATGAGTGTGAGATTAGGAAAAATCTCACATAGGAAATATGTAGATTATGTGAATGATTTATAAGATAAAAGAGTCATTAACCTATTAACTTAATGTTTTTGGTTTTATATCGTATCAAGCTAGTTAGTATATATTCTTTATCAAGTCCATGTGTAGAATGTTGCCTTGTTAAATGTAGACCTATTGTAGAGACTAACACTTGAAGAGAAGATTACTAGGATATAAGTGTAAGGTTAGGAAAGTTCCATATAGAAATATAAAGATTATGTAAAGGATATATAAGATGGAAGGCCTATTAACCTTTTGCCTTAAAAATTTTAGGCTATATATAATGTCAAACTCATTAGTATATTCCTTTGCAAGGTCGTGTGTAGAATGTCTTATCATTAGATGCTCATCTTTGTAATAGATCTTATTATTAATCCCATTTTGCGATCTAATTGATCTTTATTTAATAGATTGCTCATAACCTTGTTTATGGACAAGTTGTACTTACCATAGATTATAACGTTCCTAAATTTACAAAATGAAGATAGTAATAAGTATGGAGAGATCATTGTCTAGTCTTGAGTTTTGGCTTTTTAATCGTTAATGGAAGTTATGAAATCTATAATATGTTGTGTTATCTATGTCATTACTCATCCACAATAAATATAGTCTCTGCATAAACATTACTTCAATCACAAGAGACTTACCTCCTCCAAAACATAAAACAATAAACAAAAGACAAAGAAAATCATTAAAAGTACATGCTAAATGCACAAATACCAATAAATTTTTTACACATGATGGTAAAATGAGTAGTTTCTAAAATAATTACTATCTATATTTTTCATAAACTATGTATTACCTCCTCAAGTTTTTCTGTTCACTATCCTTTATGAACCTCTTATATTACTTGCTGAAACTCAATATTTGTGCCACCATCAAACTTCCTAGTGTCATACTTAGCAAAGGTGGATGTGGTGCAATTTGTCCTTTGAATGGTATAATATGGTTCAATTTTTCTTTTAAATTCAAACGTGAGCAAATAATTCAATTCATAATTTTTTTCAAACCAAAAGAGAAAAAAAAAAATAGTTTAGAATGGCTTGAACCGTTTTTAAAATAAAAATACATTCTACTGAGAGGCATCAATTACATGCTTCTCATCACCAATGCAAATGCAAATAATAGTATTTAAAATTAATTATTTATCAAAATAAATATATAAAACTTATAGCAGGGAGAGATTTTATTTATTGTAAATCTATAACCTTATACTAGTCATATTTTCTTGAATCATCTTGAACTTTAATAACATAATGAACTCGATGAAATTAGAATATGCAGTCACAATAGGAATCACAAATTTCAATTCATTGTATTTCTATTCAACATATTATCAATTAAATATACCAAGAAGTAACTAGATAATAGAAGTGGACTAATCAATAAGACAAAGAAAACAAGAAAGAAAGAAAAATAATATTTTGAACATTAGAGGCTAAAACTTAAAAATTAACTTATTTGTAGATACACCACAACAATCAAAACATGATATAATTAATCTCTTATATAGATCAGACAATCTAAAAAGTCTCTCTCCACCTTGGTGTTTGTTACCCTATGATCTAATTAAGCAATATAACAAGTTAGAGAGAAGAGGGATACACAATTTGATGGAAAATCCCAAAGGTAAAAAGAAAAACAACTATGGACAAGACTAAATCAATCCTTTTAGTATAATAGTAATAGTAAAATTGTTTCTCTCACAATCCTAGAGCAATTATTTACTCTAATGGAGCTCTCACTTTTTTTTGTGAGATAATTTCTTGCTTATTGAAGCAACAAAAAAATTACATAAATATTAATTAGACAAAAAAATGACATAAAATACCAATATAATATCGCATTTAATACATGCAATACTATATTTTAAATGCGTATCGCACATATTAAATGTGATACTAATTGTTGTATTGCATTTATTAAATGCGAAATGAGAGTCACATTTAATACATGTAATATGCATTAAAACATTATGGTAAATTGCACAAACATCCCATTAAATGTATCAAAATTGCACGGATCCCTAGTTTTCAAAAAGTCTACACCTATGTATTCATTTGCTAATGTGGAACAAAAAAAATAAACATACTAATTATGGGTTGAGATGGCAAATATGACCCATTTTTCTTTTATTAATTTAGATGCAATATCATAACCCAATTTGATATTCATAAAATCACCCGAACCTTTCCTAAAATCCTTAGACTACAACATAGATGAAACAACACCTTCTCAAACCTTATCCCTAAACTGGCACAGAGCGAAGTTGGTGAACTAAGACCGAAAAACCCAAAACCATCATTAAACAAACATAATTGACTGTAAAAGCAGTGAGACAATAGAAACCAGAATTAAAAGAACAAATTTTCATTGATTTGTTTAGTTTTGAAGAAGAAAGTTTATTTATTTATTTTTTTTAGGTTTTGTTCAATCTGGTTATTGAAATCCTATGAAGTTTATAGTAACTTACCCTTATTTTTACAAACTAGTACTTTCATCCACAATTCAAGATAGGAGATTAGTGAAAAACCGAATACTTAGTCCCTGTCTTATTATTCGATAGCTCCTTCTTTCTATGGTTCATTTTGTGTTATATCTATTGTAAAAGATTGTCTAACTAGATTTTTTGGTCTTTGGTTATGGAACTCCATTCCGTGTGAGTTTGGGTGGGATTTGAGAAGATGTCATTGTCAAAGGTTACATAGTTGGGTTAGGTTAGTTTTATGAAAGAAACACAAATTGACTATAAAAGCAGTGAGACAACTCAAACTAGATATGCAAGAATAAATTTCCATCACTTTGTTTAGTTTTGAAGAAGAAAGTTCATTTATTTTTTTTAGGTTTTGTTTAATTGGGTGAATGTTTAATAAAACCTATGAAGTTTACAACATGCATGGTTATTGAAACCCTATGAAGTTTACGTCTCGCTCTTATTTTTACAAATTAGTACTTTCCTTCACAGTTTAAGATAAGGGATTGGTAAAAAAAAAAAAATGAATACTCATTCCTTATTTTTCATTTGAAAGCTCCTTTGTTCTATGGTTCATTTTGTGTTTATCTATTGTAAAGCACTTAATTAATGATGATATTTTGTTTTGGTTGTGATTTCTATGTTACTATCCAATTGGGTTTTCTGGTCTTTTATTTAGGGATGGAATTTTATTCAAGAATTCCATTCCATGTGAGTTTGGGGTAGGGTTTGAGAAGATGCCATTGTTTCAAGAGTTAGTGAAAACCTATAGAAAATACTTAAAAGGAGGGAGGGGTGAATTGAGTAGTTGACCTAAACTGTTTAGACAAAAAATTTTTGTACAATAGATCAATTTAAACATTGATAATAGCAGACATGATAGTAATAGAGTACTATAAGGATCGTTAAAGAGATAATGAAAGAAGATTCAAGTCCAAATATAACGTGGAGTTCAACTCGCTTTGTAACCTCTACAATAAGCTAAATCGCCTCCAATAGAGGACTTCACACACTTTATTAATTTAAATACACACAAGCTTAAATAGAGCAGTACACAAATTACAACTCTCAAGAAATAAATGATTTCCTCTCTTTTACAATCCTCTCTTATAGATTACAGATTGCAAGAATAGAGCACTGATTTAATTTTCTCTCTCTTTGCAGATTTTGCAAAATAATGAACAACAGTACAAAAATAATGAGAGGATTTCTTATTTGTTTGTTCGCAAATGAAAGCTCTTAAAAACCTTTTTTGAATTACCCAAGGAACGTGTATTTATACATTTCAAAAGTTTAAATTTCCGTTAGAGATAACATCTAATAGATGTCAAACATTAAATGTGCACAACGGTCATTTTATAAACTTACCGGCTTGCTGGTGTAACCTTCAACCAGCTCACCCGTTATGAAGATTGAACACGCTTTAAAAAAGATGAGTCGTGCCTTGGATCTTGTTACAACTTTGATTTATACTCATCGTGCCTTAGTTCTTGTTATGCCTTGGGTTTACCCCTCAATCAAGATTGTGCTATTTGAACTCGTTGCACTTTGATTTGAACTTGTTGTGCCCTTGATGAAAGCCGCGATCAAGGATGCAACATGTTGATTTTGCACCTATTTTGTACCTACTTATTGGTCCATTTTGCACCTGCACAATCTGTACAGAACAACACACACACACATACATATATTCTAGCATGTTATTCATCCAAGATGTTTGATTAATTAAGTATAGTTTAACATAATTAAGTAATTAATTGTGCAATTAATTTTCTCATCAAAATTTACGCTGAGCGCACTAGTTTAACAATCTTCTCCTTTTTGATGAGGTTAATCGTGCACAATTAATTCATCATCAATTTAATACTCCTCCTCAATTAAGCATCCGTGTTTCAAAAGAATTTTCTCAATTTTTTAAAAAATCTTGATACTTAATTCTAGAGAAATCTCAAATTACACTCAATTACTAAAACCTCACACATATGCACTTCATCAAAAAGGAAAACTCAAAACATTTCGAGTAAGGAGAGGTGCACAAGCAACATGCACATTCTAAAAGATGTTTTAGACATGTTTGAGCATATTAAACTCATGAAGATTCACATATCATAAATTTATGCAAGCTTCTATAAAAAATTGCATGATATGTTTCTCAAGAGTGCAAAAAAAAAAAAAAAAAAAAAGTTTTCAAACATATCAATCATTCAAATAAGTTTGAAAGGCAACCTTAAACATGTTCAAATATTTTTTACGCATAAAAAACATGGAAAACCATTTTTATGCATTCAAAACCAAGTTTTAACATAAATTTATGTTGAAACATTCACAAAAATAACATATCATTAAAGTTTATGCTTAAACACGCACAATGCTACATGTAAGTTGAAAAAGGTATATTAAGCATATTGAAACTAAATAAACTAACATAAGTTTATATATTGCAAATTTAAGCACATTTTAGTCATCAAAAGAATGACTTTTCCTTAAATGTGGGTGCAAATTTGTCCAAAAGCACATTCATTCAAATTTGAACTTACATACAAGTGTGTTTAGTCCATTAAGTATGACAAAACATGATTTAGACATAAAAAAACATATAAGTCCAATTTTGTGCATTTTAAACCCAATTTTAGCTCATTTTTTGCCTAAAGCATGCATAAAAGCATCTCAACATAAAAATTTCCATATTCAAGCATATTAATACATTCTTATCATACAACAAGAGCACAAAGCATAAAACTCAACCAAGTTGAATATTATACCTCATTTTTTCCCTTGAAGACCCTTTAGGTATCTACATAAACACATTTGTCTCTTTAGTATCATTTGTGCTTGGGTCCTTCAATGTTAGTTAAAGCAAATATTTCTCTTCTAGGGACCCAAACATACTTGCTTGTGTAGCCCAAATGCATTGCTTTCCTTATTGCATACTTGTGTGCAATATGACCAAGCTTGTCACGATAGTTGCATGTTCCATAAGTGGCTCTCACAAATAAAGTCTTATGGGACTTGCAATAATTGTTTCTATCATAGCCAATTCCATATTTGTTTGAACCAACTTTTTGCTTTCCAAGGAGAGTACTTCAATTATTCTCTCTCTTGGTAAATTTGGCTATGGTAGCATTTGCATCACATAAGCTAGTTTTCAACCTTTCATTTTTTTTTTAAAGTTCAACTAGCTCTTTTAAAATTTCATCGTTGCTACTACCAGCACATGCAATATTATCATCATTATTTAAAGTTTTAACTTCAAGATCAAGCAAATAATTTCAATTGTTAATTTCTCATTGATGTTGCTCATTCATCATTTTTGCCTTTTAGCTTCTTATATTTGTTATTTATCTTATCATTTTCTAATTTTAAAATATTAAATTTTTTTCATGCAACTTTTCACATTATTGTCAAAATCATGAATCGAATATACGATTTTACGAGTTTATGATTTTATATATTTTTTCTTAATTAAAATGGATGCAAAATTATTAATGTGCAGACTTTAGGTAAAAATATCAATATAGGTATACAATTCTATATGTTTACAATTTTATCGGTTTTACGCTATTTTATATGATTATATTGATTTTATACATTCTGGTGAATAGTAAAATCACGATTCTAACAATCATGACTCCTCATTTTCCATTTTAACTTCCTTATGTTCATTTCTAAATTCATCCAACTCTTCTCCTATTTTCTTCATTAAGGTTTTAAACATGCTATTATTTTTCTCTATTTTTATCAACTTACTACATACTTTGTCATATATTTCAAATTTCATTATAAGGAACTCAAAAAGAAATAGAGGTACCTCATTATCAAGGGCCATCAAGCATATATCTTCATCCAATTGAATAAGTTTTTATCACTCTATGTGGCTACGTATGCTCTTTTCTTCTCATCCTTGCTTTTTTTTTTGTATATGCACAATATTGTTGAATATACCTCGGATGGTTGCACTTAAAGCATGTGATTGTTTTCTTCTTGGATTTTGAGGAGCCAATATTTTCCTTGTTGTTCATCTTCTTGTTTACCTTTAAAAGCATGGTAAGCTTTCTAGTAAGCTTGTACAAGTCCTCATTGTCTTCCTCACTTTTCTCATCTTCACTTTAGCTAGAACATGAGGCCACAAGAGCTATTTTCTTCTTGGTTGAGTCATCTCTTTGTCTCTTGATCATTTGATGAGTCTTGTGGGTTTCAATAAGTTCTTCTTTGCTCATTTTGCTCCAAGTCATGAGCCTCTTCAACAGCAGTTCTTTTAGCCTTCCACTCCTTTGGCAAAATCTAAAAATTTTAGAATTTATCTCCAAGTTAGTATATGTCTTACCTAGAATATACCATTCATTCATAATATTGATGAATTTATCATGCATTTCATCAACAGTTTCATTAGTATTCATTTTAAAGTTTTCAAATTTACCACAAAGAAGGCTAATTTTAGTGTCCTTCACTCTTGTAGAACCTTCATATGTATTTTCTAAATTGTCCTAAATTTCTATAGGCGAATTACAAGTACATACTCTATTAAAATTACTTTCATTTAGGCCACAATATAATATATTCATGGTAACTTCATTTAACCGCTTTCTCTTTTTTTGCCTTAGTATAATTTGATTCATTTTTGCCTTCAATAACTATGGGGCCATTCTCTATAACACTTCATAAGAAAATATGTTGAGCTTTTAAGAAAATCTTCATTCTACATTTCCAACATGCATAATTTGTTCTGGTTAATATGGGTGATCTATTTATTGGATGTCCTCTCATGAAGTCAAAGGTGTTACTAGCTATAGTCTTAAACTCTAGATGCGATTAAACACTTATCCTAGATTCCTAACTTTGATACCAAATAAAAACCCATTAAAAAATACTCAACAGGAAGGAGAGGGGTGGTAAATTGAGAATTTGATCTAAAATGCTCAAACAAAAATTTTTGTATAATAGATCAATTTAAAACTTTGATAACAATAGATATGATAATAGTAGAGTATTATAAGGAATGTTAAAGAGATAAGAAAGGAAGATTGAAGCCTAGATATAATGTGGACTTCAACGTGATTTCTAATCTCTACGATCACATAAATAGCCTCTAATAGAGGACTTCACACAATTTATTAATTCAAAAACACAAGCTTAAATGGAACAGTATGCAAATTATAACTTTTAGTAAATAAATGATTTTCTCTCTTTTATAGTCCTCTCTTATAGATTATAGATTGCAAGAACAGAGCATTAATTTAATTTTCTCTGTTTTTGTAGATTTCGCAATAATAAAACAAAAGTAAAAATAATGAGAGGACTTTTTATTTGTTTATTCACAAATAAAAGCTCTTGAAAACCCTTTTTGAGTCTCCCAAGGAATGTGTATTTATAGATTTCAAAAGTTTAAATATCCATTAGAGATAATGTTTGATAGACGACAAATATTAAATGTGTGTAAAGATCATTTTATACACTCACTAGCTTGCCCGTTATGAAGATTAAACACATTTTAAAAAAGAAGAGTCGTGCCTTAAATCTTGTCATCCTGTAGATTAAACACATTTTAAAAAAGAAGAGTCGTGCCTTAGATCTTGTCATCCTGTAGATCTTGTCGCGCCTTGGATTTACCCATTGATCAAGACTGTGTTATATGAACTCATCGTGCCTTGATTTGAACTTGTCACATCCTCGATGAAAGGACCAATTGAGCCCTCCATGAAAGCCGTGATTAAGACTGGAGCATGTTGGTTTTGCACCCCATTTTTTTTAGCTGCTTGCTGGTCCATTTTATACCTATACAATCCATAGAGAACAACACACACACAACATATACATATTTTAGCATGTTGTTCATCCAAGATGTTTGATTAATTAAGTGTAGTTTAACACAATTGAGTAGTTAATTGTGCAACTAATTTCCTCATGAAAATTTACGTTGAGCGCACTGGTTCAACATTAGATAGTTAGGTTGGGTTGATTTTATGAATATCAAATCGGGCTATGTTATTGATCTAGGTTAATAAAAGGAAAAGGGGTCATATTTATCATGTCAGCACATAATTTGATATGGCATTTTAATTTGTTTATTTGTTTCCACATCAACAAATGAATACATTTTAGGGGTATAGGTGCTGACTTTTCGAAAAAAAAGGAGGTCTATGTAATTTTTGAAACATTTCATGTGTATTCGTGCAATTTGCTGAACATATTATATCGCACGTAATAAATGAGACGAAGCAATAAAAATTTTAGTGTTTTTTTGTACAATTAATATTTTAGTAATTTTTTGTCCACGGATGGCAAACATGAGTTTCACCCATTTTTTGCTCTCTCATTTACTTTACTTGTACATATAACAATTAAAAACCAACATGCATAGAATTTCCTATCATTAATTTTGATGGATCGATTCCATTGACTATTTAATGACTTAGATTATACTGGACCGTGATTGTACTACTAAAATAATTAATATTTCAATTATTATATTTATTTTAACGGTTAGATGATTGGTTGGATGGTCTTATTAATAAAACCATAGAAGCTCCCCATGCATATATATATATATATATAGAGAGAGAGAGAGAGAGAGTCAAATCTGATTAAACAAAGTAGGATAGGGAAAATCTCAAATTTAGTACCTAAACTTTATTAAAAAAAAATTCAATTTGGCACATAAACTTTGAAATAGTTATTTTAATATCTTTTTTTTTTTCTGGACTTAAGTTATTCTAATATCCGATCAAACTTTTTATAACTATTTTCGCTAACTCATTTTCACCATTTGCTCTATTTACTAGGTTAAAGAAAATACATTATCCGTGCTAGATGATGTTAAGAGAAGTAGTTAAGTTTAATGATAGACTATCCTTTTTTTACGTTCGTAAACAAAACAAACAGTATTATGGAGATAGATAGATGGTATTAAATCAACTACTTCATAGTTTAAGTACCAAATTAAACATTTATCCAATAAAAAATAATTTCGAGCATTATGAAAAATACATAAATAAAAAATTGTTATGAACATAACAACCATGATTTACCATATATAAATTTCTTTACCTAAATACTCTTCTATAAAATCTGGTGTAAATTTTTTAAAATATAAACTCAATAATTTATAAGCATAGAAGTGGAGTTAAGCTCAACAAAGGCAGTTTGGTTTTGGTTGTAATAAATATACAACTATATATTACACTCTGTTTTTTTATATATAACATGTAAATACTAATATATTTTTAACATATAAAGCATGTACAAAAAAGGAGTAATAAATACTTCGAAAATAATTTATTCTATTATCATGCATGTCAAAATATTATTGAGATTTATACATCATATATTCTTATTTAATATCCAGTAATTTTTTTCAGCATATAATCTGAAAAGTAGAAATAATGATAATTACCCAAAGGGCGGCGCATTGACTTCAGTGATACACATGCAATTTAATGAATAAGTATGAGAATAAACAGCACATGCATCACAAATCCCTATATTCTGAGATTCCTATGCGTCAAGTTATATTCTGATAATCTGATCCTCTTTCATTTAGCAATTGTTAGGAATAAGATACCCAGTTTTCCTTCCTAACATGCAAACTATACGACAGTCGTGGCCCACCTTGAAGAAATGCTGACCACATAGAAAATTAGAAATTCCTCTCATTTTATTTTTGAATTTTTATTGCTATTCATAAATAAATAACTTATATGGTTTTTGGCATTATTTAATCCATTATTTAACTATTAAACATATAGGATGTTCGATAATGATGCGATATAAATTTAAGCCGATAGATGACGACAGACTCAACCTCATAAATAAAGAATTAAATCATAATTTTTTCTTTATGATTATATATAATGTTTGACCCATTATTCCATGAGAGATTAAAAAGAGGATAACTTTGGGACTTCACTCATCCTCGGGGGCGGTTGTCATTTTGACATCCTTTTCCAGCGTTCCTCTTTCTCTTTTATTTTGTTTTCATGTGTTTATGGTTAATCACATAAAATAATTTGATATTTAAATTTTAGAATTAATTTTTTAGTATTTAAATTTTAAAATTGATCAATTTACTATCTAAAATAATTTTTTGTGTATACTAACAGTATCTTTTTAAGTTCTTTTTTAAGTTCTTTTAGATATAGCATTAATCAATTTTAAAATTTTTTAGATACTATTTTAGATATTAAATTGATCAATTTTAAAGTTCAAGTACCTAATTACATATTTTATCAAAATTTAGGTACCATTCTTAATATTATCCCTATATATATATATGCACACACACGTAACCTCAAAAATCTTTTTCATTTTGATCATATATATAATATATATATATGTTTATAGACATGATAAGTATAAAATGTTATAACTCTTAAAAATTGTGTAAAAAATTTTATGTGCTATAGCAAGTATAGTTTGTCCGAAAAACAGGGTAAAAAAATTTATCCATAATAGCAAGTGTAGTCAAACATAAGACCTAATTTATGAGGACTTCATTGCTATTTAAATTTTCATATACTTTTTCATTTGATATTTAGATATTAATTTCAATATCTAAATGTCCTTTCAAATATCACAATTGATTAATAGAATTTATTTTGTAAATAAGTATACATATTTTATTTATTTGTACAATTTGTAATAATAATAAGAAAATAGTAAAAAATTACACAAACCAATAAGATTATCTTGTAATTATGCTAAAATTGACATTTCATATAAAATTATCATAAAAACGAAGGGAATAGCCAAATTTGATACCTCAATTTTAGCTATTTATACAATTAACTATCTAAAATTTAAATGTATCAATTTACTACATGAAAGTGTTTAGAGATAATTTATATAGTTCCTAAATTAGGTGGCAAATAGGTAAAGTTCAGGTAATTGATTGAAAAAATTGGTAAAATGCATGTAGTTAATTGCAAAAATAGAATAAATTGAAGTAGCAAATTGATTTTTTAATTTTTAGGTAGTTAATTACAAAAATAGGTAAAATTTAGATAGGAATATAATACTTATCCTAAAAACCGCAAACATAAACAAGTTATTACTTAGAGATGGTGAGTTTAAATCATCTAGATGTGGTCTGTGCTTTCCCTCTCTTTAACTTACACTTATGTGTGTACCTACACCTAGGATTACTTAGGTTCATTATGTTGGTAGGAAAAAAGATAAGGAGACAAAGTAGTACTATCCATTGAGAGTATGACAAACAAGAAAATGATCCCATACATGATCATACTTGCTAATAGAGTTGTACAAGTAAGCTAAATGAGCCAACCTAACCCAACTTACTTTGGCTCGAAAGTTGAATGGGCCAAAACTTTGTGGCTCATTTAATAAATAGGCCAAAGTATTATGGCTTGTTTAATAAACAGACTTGAATTTGTTAACCCCAACCTTGGCCATGTGACTAGTAGGTTGAACGGGCTAAGGTGGGTTGGCTTACTAGCATGACCCATTTAACTCATTTGTAGCTTTTTTTTTTTTTTTTACGGGTTAAATGAACCCATTTTGTGATTTTTATGGGCTAACACATCTAACCACTATTAATAGATTTTATCTTTTATATAAAATTATATAATTTTAGAGAAAGAAAATGAGATCTTTAAGTGCGTTGAATCCTATTCAATATCATTCATGGAACCTTAAATTTTTTCTTACAAGTACACTTCATGTACATGATGTGAAGGTTGTTTATATATGATTTGCTTATGACAATTACTTAACTTATATTGTTGTTGTGAGTTGTGATTTCATACATATCTTCAATTTCTTTCACTAACTTTTGTCATCTCTGAGTACCTAGCATGTGAGGATATAGAAGAAAGAAGTGCAAGAATACTTGTTTCTTTATTTTAATACTTAATCATTTTTATTTAATTATTATGCACTAATTCTCCGAAGTTAGAACCATTTTCAATTGATAATGATTATAGGGATGATAATAGTTCTTCAATTTGATTTTCATTTCACTAGATACACACACATGATTTTTAGAAATATTTAGATTTAATTAATCTGAGTATAGAAATTTATAAACTATTTTCATAAATAAAAGTAATCATCAATTTTCATTATGTCTTATAAGACTAATAATTTTTATCTTATAATACAAACAATTCATATTAAATAAACCTTAATTTTGCATTCTAATTTAAGATAAATCACAAATAATACCATATAAAACTTGGTGAATCTATGGATTATGATTGTGTTTGTGCATTCTGGATGATTATAGAAAATGTGTAGCTAAAATATTTTTATATTTCCTCATTGTGACTTCTATTTTATATTATATTTTTATATTTGAATTTTTATGGTCGATTTTTTAATTAATATGGATTAGTGGGCCAATCCACAATTTAAATGGGCTAAGTACATTTGGCCCACTTTTAAAACATTTTTTTTTTGGACTTTTAAAACCGGTTGAAGAACCTCAACCTTAGCTTGTTTTATAAGCGAGTTAAGCGGGGCTAACCCATGAGCCTTAATCCATTTACATAGCTTTACATGTTAACACAATTTCTTATGTGTTATATCCTCAATGGAGAATTGCTAAATAGTAATATGGTGGGGGATAGTATGAGTTAGAGCAATTCAACTTCCATCCATTTGGCAATCCCCATGACTTTCTACCAATGGTGAAAAGGATGGTATAGCAACTGCTCACTAAACGATTCCCTACTTGTTAACATTAGTAGGACAGAGGTTAGGAGTGGCATTAAATAAAGAAACCAAACCATGGACAAGGTTGAAACTTATAGGGAGTGTATATTGGAATCTAACCGTAAGGATAGGTACGGCACGACTCCCCAGTGTCCACAAGAAAGTACAAAATCACTGAATAATCTCAATATATTACTTTTAGGGCAAGTCAAAGCTCATGAAATCAAAAGTTTAAGGCATAAGATTGTACGCAAATTGAATTACAATGCAAAATGATAAACACAGAAATATTTGACTTTATAATGTAAAGTCGAAAGCACATACTAGACAACAATGGAGTAGTTATACAAGGCATGTATGCCAAGTAGTAAGTTTAGGAACCAAAGTCGTTCTCAAATTACTCAAAATCCTCGAACCCCCAATAAGAATTCTAGTCGAAGGCTAAAATGTTGAGATATTAAATTAGGCTAAGCCCAATGGTGCTTATTATTTAAGTGATTCGACTCATGTAAGGGTGTAAACCAATTAAATCAATTCACAAACAATTTGAATTCAACTCGATTTTTAATGAAGTTTAACTTGGGAAAAATTAAGTTGATTTCAAACTAGATTGACTTGAATAGTTTATTAAGATAAGCTCAAGCTTCATAACGATTAACTTAATTAGCTTAAGAGCCTTATCTAGTACTAATGTTAATAAATTTTAAGTTGAATTTGGATTTAGTAATATTCTAATTAGAATTAAAAATATCTTTTTGATAAATCAAACTTACTAAGTATAATTGAATCGAGCTCGAGTTTGCATAGTGTCAGTTCAAGTCCAACTTGGTCTTACCATCTTAAGCTCATCAAGGTATAGCTGAGCTCAATTTTTAAAATTTTGATTCAAGCATAAGCTCGACCTCAATACTATACTATCTCGACTTAACATACTTACAACTCTAAGTGCAGTTAATTGGGACCATAATGGAGATGACTTGAGGAAATTTGGTTTTGTAGGATTGAAATATGGTTTGTTAAGGTTGCTTAAAGAAGTATTAATTTTCCTAGCAATCTTATACATTTACAAGACAATTGGCAAGCATGGATTCATAAAAAGCTCATGAAAAGATTTGGTTCAACTTATTTAGTAAAACTTATATAAGAAATAGAAAAAGTAAGAAATGGAGCAACTGTTTATGATGTCTCTAGGCTTATAGATAAAGATTATCAACAAACACATGACGATCACTAATAGAAGTGTTACCCTACATTGGTGATGTAAAACCTCAAACACTTCCCGTTGTTTTACAAGGACTTCTCGGGATAGGTTGGATAAGTCTTTCTCCTCATTCTGATCGAGCAATATTTCCCCACAATTGGTAAATACAAGTTTGATCATCATAAAGGCAATCCATTGAGGGACATTAAGCCTTAAAATCCATAAAGACCTCATGATCGTCATTTGATACACTGATGGATTAGAGAAATAAGATATTGTAGTCAAGTTTTAGCATTCCAAGATTAAACATAAGTTAAGACCAGTTAGAAGTCAGATCTTTTAACTTGATTCGCTTGCGACAAGTATATCAACTTGTTGAAATTGTCTATCCCTCCTCCTTGAACATGTCTAACTTATCCCACTTGGAGCTATAATCTAAAATTGCATCACTTTGTGGAGATTAAGTTGAAGTGTGTAAATCATAAAATATACTCATGACAGCCTGAACCTAATCACAATATCTATACTTTCTAAACTTCTATTATCATAATTTTTATACTACTAGCTCATGCGTTATGGTTACAGTTATCTGATTCCATATGTTTAGAATATTATATTTTAATAGTTATAAAAGCCTCACCGGTTGTAAATTAATGGAAAAATTCTTTTAATTTTCCTAGATAATGTTATCAACCACTTTCCATGGGATTCAAATACTAATTTGCTTCTTATACACGCTTTGTGAGATCACAAATAATAGGAGATAGTCATGGTAAATAGGTCGTGACATGCTGTCTGCGTGCTACATTTTGCGTTCTTTATACATTTCATGGTTTCACGTGCTCGGCCCATTATTCTTGGGTCCTAACTTGTTGTGCTTTGCATGTTTTTTTTTTTTTTTGCATGCTATATAGTGCCAGCCCATCAATTCGTACGCAGTTTTGTGTGACGGTTTGTGTACCTTCAATTGCATCCAGTTTCACACAGTTTATTTGGTTTTTTTTATTATTTTCGAACCGTTGTTTTTTTCTTCGATGATTTTCGAAATTTTAATTAAACTAATTATTCAAATTAGTTATAAATAAATTATACATTTAACAGAAATAAAATTTAGACGATTAATAAAGTAATATTTTTAACTCAATTAACAATAATATGCATTATATTATTATTTACATTAATACTAAAAAAAAGTAGTTAATTTACTTTTAGAAAAAATAGTGGGAAAGTGATGATTGGCTGCACTATTGACCGCTTTGATCATCAATGTTGCTTGGGGGCTGATACAATGGTTGCGGAGGTCATGGTAGAAAATGCACCGGTCGATAACCTACCCATTTGTAGAACTGGTTCATTTGGGTACCCATAGATTTAAGGGTTTCTCCATGTTCTGATTGGACCTTGGATGTCTATCTTAGACTATCCATCATGTCATCCATGTTATATGTACCAGGTTTTTGTTGTGTTTGAGCTTGATCCTGCCACTGTCCGTATCCATATTCGTCTCCTATTCTTTCATCATGCTATGGAGAGGGAGGGACAGATGATCCATGTTAAAATCAAAGCTTTATTTATCGGATTCATTTTCATCTCCAGTTGTGCTGGGCTACCTTAATCTCTAAAATATTAGCTAACTTTAGAATCATACCTGAAACTTAACCTTCTTGCTATGTTGTCTTTTGTGAATTTGAACCTTGTTTCTGCTTTTCGTGTAAATCTTCACGATTGCATAATGAGTGTGATGAAGCAACCATATGCAAGATGGGCATCCTTTGTCCCAAGCACTCGATACATGCATTGTATTACCAAATGGCCAACACCTAATGCTCAAAAATCAATCATTATGTCCGTTAGGAAGATGTCTTCAATAGAGACATTATTTAAATTTGCTCGTGAATATATATTGTAGCTAATTATATGATAGATTAGTCTACAAAATTGGTAAGAGATCTTTTCGTTTTAGGTGCTTTAGGCGATCAAATCGACTCTTACTAACACATATTGGAGTGCTAGCTCGGTCAAATATCCGCTAGAATGCGTTGATCACATCCCAATTTTTACAAAACTTTTCACCCCCGTTGGTTTGATAGCTTGAGTATAGCGTCTACTATCCACCAAATGAACCACATTAACATCTTTTGTGATATCGTTTGTAGTGGCATTCGAATAAAACTTATGAATGAGATCGATGTATGTCTCGTTCAGAAGGTCTATGAAATCACTAGTGAAGTTGTGCTACTGATTTAACCATCTATATCATAATCTTTGCCTATAACGATAGAATGAGAGTAGATTTCAATTTCATACCATGCTCTCATAGCCGAATTGGACAAATGGATTTCGATATCACTATCACCAAGTGGGTGAGGACCGGGTAGAGAAGGGGGGATGGGGACAGGTAGGTATTTTTCCTAGTAGTGGCATTGTATAGTTATTTTAGTATGATGGCGCGAAGTTTCCTGACACTACATTACTTATAGATTATAATAGAAGCAACTTCTATTGTAATTTGGCAAGTGTAAGTGTGATTGCATGAAAGAAGAGTAGGTGCTAGTGAAGGGTCTGAAGTCAACGTGCCTACATCCCCAAAGGTATTTATAAGGATCACGTTGGAACTTCTTAAAAAAAACTGGCTAACATAGGCATGTCGCCAGCCAATGTAGGTATGTCGCTGGCCAACGTGCCCACGTCGGCCATATAAAAAAAATGGACATAGGCAAGTCGTTAGCTAATGTACCCACGTCAGCCATACAAGTGTGTTAATCCTTTACCCATTTTTAATTCAAAAATCCTTAACACTTTCTCACTTTTTGTTTACATATCAATATTGCAGGAAATAACAACGAAGATAATTTTCCCAACTTCAATGAGTTTGATGACTCATGAGTTTTTGGAAACACTATGTAGGATTTCACCACCTTGATGAACTAGATGGAGAACCCTAAATAAGTAATGCCTATGTCCTTACCACTAATGACGGTATATATTCCTAGAAAAAAGCAGCTGGAGCGGGGTATTTATAATCTCCACCAACAATCACATAATCGCCTTCCACGGCTAGTGGAAACAATTGAGGAGTAACTTTTCATTGTGTTCAATTTTTTTTATCATTACTGCACAATTAACTATAATTATTTTCTATTTATAGTTGACAACTTTCTCCCTAATTGAACAATCGTTCCCAGTGAAAGGTAATAATGACTCTGCCATGACTAGTTGTTCTTCGAGACATCTTAAGAAGAAGATAGCACTCATTTGGAAATATTTTATACAGTTAGAAAAATCCACTTCAAATGGAGAGCCTATTAAATATGGCATTTGTTGAACTTGTAGAAATAGGTTATTGTCTGTCCTACAATGGCACGAGACACTTGAAAGATAAATAGAAGTATACGTGTCCAAAGGACATGTTGTGATGGAGGACCCTACCAAGAACAATAGCTCCCATACTAAGCAAGATGTGCAAGACTAACTAGTGAAATGGATGGTAGCTACAAATATATCATTCCATGGAGTCGGTCATGAAAATTTTGACAATTAGAGTATAGGAGCCATGCAACCTTATACAGACATGCGGATCGACAAACGTTAAAAAATGACATAATAATCCTTTTTGGGAAAAAGACTTGAAGCTTTGAAGGAGGTTTTGTCAGACCTTCCTTCTCAGTATAATACATCGATTTACGATGTTTATTTTTGGTTTAAATAATGCACTTGGTTTTATTTGTGCAATATCTCTCTCACCTCCGATGTGTGGAAATCTCCCATCAATGTGGTTATATATGCGTAATCGCTCACTGAATATATGAATGGTGGTAAATTCAAAAGTGGATTATTGCTTTCAAGCCGTTTTGGGAGAAACACACCAGTTAGGCAATAACAAATAAAATCTTGGACACTATCCAATTGTACAGTATATAAATTATATTTAGTATATCGTTCAATATTACATCAAACAACTCTGCTGCCATTCGTTATCTGAAGCAGCCGTTAAAACCGGTGTGTGATGGAAACTTCTTTCACGTTTGATGTGTCTGCCATATTATAAATTTAGCAGTGCAACAGGCATTAGAGCTTGTAGTCTTGACATACATATTGAAAAATAAGCTATGTAATCATCTGTCTTTGTGTTTTGTGGAGATTTAGATAGACGTACATGAAGTTTATCAAAGTATACCATTTAGAACAAAATCAGCCTATACTTGATTGTATAATAAGGTAGAATTATACGTTCGAAATGCTTAACTCGGCATTGAATTGCAGAAGGGCTCTAACTCGTTTGTACAATACCCTACTCAATTACTTTAATCTTAGAATCAATCTGATGGAGAGTCGGCATTGGCAAATAACTTATGCATTTAAAGAGGTTTTGAAGGCATTTCTTGGCCCAACACAATATTCGTCAGGTTGATACTACCCACTAGCAACTAAGTACTCTCCTACCTAGTTGATATATCGGACGTGCTAAGTAACTATAGTTCCGATCCTGATTTGGCGGCCATTGTGTCTGCAATGGCTAGTAAGCTCCAAGATTATTTTATCCCTCTTCCCCATTCGTCCATGTTGCAACAATACTAGATCCACAATATAAGTTTCGTGCAATAGAAACACTCTCAACAGATTCTATGAGAATATTGGTGTGGTCAATCCTGAATTAGAGTCGCAAGTCTTCATGCTGTAGTAACAAATTTGCTTGAAGACTTGTATCGATGCCATGATCAGATGAATGCATTGTCACCCAGCCATAATGATCAGTAATAATTCATCCTATGGTTTTTTAAAGAGAAGTAAACAAATTGCCTTGGATGTTGGGAGCAGTCGTGCGGCTTCCCAGAAAATCTTTAGTGACATGTTAGTATATGAGGTCTAACACTTGATGAGGAGGAACCAGAAAAGGGAGGAAAGAAGGAAGAGGATGATTTCAGTGTTTTTAGTTGGTGGAAGAAGATGACACGCATGATACCGATACTTTCCATATTGGTACGGGATGTTTTGGCTTCTTCGGCTTCAACAGTTTCATTAGAGTTAGCTTTCAGTTCGAGCGGACAAGTCCTTGAACTGTGGTACCATAAGTTATAAGATGCCATAGTTGAAATATGTGTGTGCTTAAAAGATTAGTTCGATGCCATTAACAGTGAACAGATGGACCTACACTTTTGATGGCTTGAGGATAATGATTCGAGATTGGAGGAGTCATTGTCACCATCGGATTTGCAGCAGCAAACATAAATAGAACAGTGGGGTGCGACTAGATAACCTATACTTGGAGGGGATCTCTAGGATGGTGTATATGGTTGATGAGATTTTTTTTTAATCTTCATGTAAATTTTTTGTGGTTAAAAAATGTTATTAATAAAATTTAATTTTCTTCTGATCCCAATGCATTTATTAATTTAATTTATTTAATAATTTATGATTATTCTAAATAAATTAATTAAGCATGTTTCACTTTTAATATAAATTAATTACTATTGTACTATTATTTGATAATTAATTTTTTTTTTTGTTTCCTAAAAAAATTTGAGGTTAATATGTTATGTAATACAATTGAAATCATTCCAAAAAATAAAAATTATAAATATATTATATTATTTAAGAAGATAAATATATTCAATTAAAATAATAAAACAAAACAATTTATTTAATTAAATACAATTTACAATAAATCACTATTTCTCATATTATTATTTAAAAAAAAGCCCACATGTTGGTTCGCGTGTTGTGCTGTGCTAGCTCATTTATTTCGTATGCTTCACGAGCCATATGCCTCACGTGCTGGCCGACGTATGCTCGTGCTTTTATCTTTTTTCTTCGCGTGCCGTGCTAGACCTACAACCTGCATGCCACGGCCTATTTACCATACCTAATAAGAGATCAATCGTATCTCTAGTCTTTACAGGTAAAATGACTTAAGAAAGAAAATATATAAAAGAAAAATTGTGTCACAGTAAAATGAGGTATTTCCATTTCAATCAATAGGGCTACATGGATCTAATCTGTGCATATACAAGCCAATCATTTTTTACCATGGGAGGGCTACTCTATTATCTTCACATACACCAGAAGGAAAAGAAAAAAAAAAAAGTTGCCCTCCAAATAAAAAGAAAAGAAAACAGAAAGAATGAAATAGAATAGGTGAACTTCTTTAAAAAATCAATAAATAATTGGAGAAACACGTCCAGCTCTAATTGTGTCATCTCTTGAGAAAATTTCTACAAATCCTTTCCCAGCATTTTCTATCTGGTTCAGCTATTTCCAATGCAAATTTAGCATCTTCAGCAAACCTTTTCTGCATGATTCGAACAAATCCATATTAGTCTCCTTCCTTAATTTATTTCAACATCATTTGAGCCAAAAAATAAAAATAAAAAACCAAAAAATGGATAAATTCTTCATAGATAACAAAATTTACCAGAGCTTATCATAAATTACCTTAATTGAGTTGCTATTAAGAAGACGGTCGATGAGATGATAAAGAATGTCTTTGGTGTATTCAGGATGACCCTGAATTCCCAAAACGTGATTTCCCCTTGCAAACATTTCTACACGAGTTTTATCCGAGAAGGCAATGATTTGAGCACCAGCTGGGACTTCCCATACTTCATCTTGTGGCATTCAATTATAGAAAGTGACTGTGGAATAATTCCATCACTAGTTTCATATTTACATTGGAGAAAGTCCTTCATTATCTTCACTTTTCTTACACCAAGGTCCCATCCTGTGTATGCCTTCCCAACTTTGCCACCCAATGCTCTACACAACACCTATAACATTAAAGAAAAAGAAAAATCAACAGGAATTCCAATTTACTAAATCAATACATAAAAACAATGTTGTTTTTGTTAAATTAGCTGAGGGCATTATTGTAATTTCCATTTTCAAATCATTTCAACGTTGTGTTGTGCTGGATTCTTTGACTAGAACACACATTCTGACCAAAATGAAATCGATGGCAAAAAAAAGGAATTAATAAAGGATGCTTCCATAAGAATTTACTCCAAATCATGTGGGTACATGAATCATGATCTTAATAACATTTTTACATGTCATTAATAAGTACTGATATTTTCTTCATTTAAGCTAACCGTATCCATAAATCACGGATGGTAAAGAGGAAAAAAAAGAAATTTAATATATAAATTACCTGATGGCCAAAGCAAATGCCAAGAATTTTCTTCTTCCTAGCATCCAGAGTTCGAATAATTTTGCAAAGCTTAAGAATCCAAGAATCATTACCATAAGCATCATAGGGACTACCACTAATAACAAATCCATCATATTTTTCAAGTTCACTCATGTCAGGAAACTCTCCATCCACTACCCTAAAAGCATCCCAACTTTCTCCTTCTTCACCAAATGCATTAACAAACACATTGAGGTACCCACCATACACTTTCTTCACATATTCTGAATCCCTTGCTGCTAGGAATAAGGCATATGATCTTTTCTCACTTGTCACCTTCATTTCCAAAAACCAGTTATGCAATAAATATATATAATATGTATTTATTTGTGTATAATATATATGATATATGAAAGTATTTGTTCTGGGTCTTTTTCTTCTTTTAATAAGATACAGAGAGAGAGAGAGGGAGGATTTGATTTTGAGTTTGGAGAAGAAGGAAGGATTTTGGGTCCTTTTATACAGGGGAGTCGTTACATGGGTGAAATTCTATAATTCTATTACGTGTGATCGAAACTTCCTGCTTCTTTTCTTTTGTAACTGTGGGGCATAGCGAGACCTGTCTCTATACGCGGAAATGGAGGAAAAGCCGACAAAGGTATTTGCCCGAGTGTAACAGTACGAACTACAAAACAACATCAACATGGTTTCATTTTCCAACCTAATTATAAACGTGTGTACTTTTTTAATATTATTATATTTTATAATTTTTACTCAATAATGCCGATTGTCTGGTTAGTTTAGGGTAAGGTTTAAAATGAATCCAACTTAGCTTGTTAACTACTTTGAAGGTCGAGTGAATATATTTGATAGAATTTGGTTCTTTGGTGGTCGAATCGAGCTCGAAATCAAATTCTTTGTTCAGCTTATTGAGGTGGACTCAAATTTAGATAGCTTCTAGCTCACTAATATAGTATGTTTATTTAAATTTTGAATAGTTTAGATCTATATTGAACTTATTCAAAATGAGTTCATATTTTGATATAGGTTTAGATTAAAAAAAGGGAATATAAATTAATAGAGATTTTGCTTACTCTAGTACTAAACCCATGTAGATTTTGTATATTGGTTTTCCAAATAATAAAAGATAATAACGAAGATGGCTTTTCTTTCTTTTTTTTCTTTTTTAGGTTTTATAGGATAAAATTAAAAAAAAAAAGAATATATGGATGAGTTCAATATTCAATATGACAGAATTTTTAAATATTAAAAATGAACTAGTTTTCAATTGAACAATGATTTGATAATATCCTTGAACTGTAAACCTAGGAAAATGAATAAAATATTAATATTTTAAAAATAATTACTAAAATGCCATCGAAAAAAATTATTCCCTATTTTAGGCAACATGGCCTAGTCTCTTAAAGAGACGAGGTCATAAGTGACTGACCTCGTCTTCTTCGAGAGACGATGTCTCATTTGTTTAATGATCTCGTCTCTCGAAGAGACGAGGTTGCTTGCATGTGACCTCGTCTCTTCAAAAGACAAGGTTGCACCTGTTCTGACCTCATCTCTTGAAGAAACGAGGTCAGCTATTCCTCCTCAAAACTCAATCTATTACTTGAGAAACCTAAAAAATTATGTATAAAACCTGTTGTCGAGCCTGGATTTTTCAATAATCTGGTTCATTTCTCCTAACCCGATTCACATTAAACCCGAACCCATTTAACATGAATCCTCGACTAGGGGTTAAGAGAAATTTTAATTTTTGAAAATGATTTAGAGTCGCCACCCGATATAAAATCGGGAAAAAATAGAAGTTAGGATCAATGGGTCGGTTGATCCTAACTTAGCTACTAGTCTGTGAAAATTTGATTTGAAAAAATCAAACTTTTAAAACCAGATATCATGGATTCGGGGGCTAACCTATTAAAACCAAATTGGTTACCACTTTTGGAATTTCAAATTTATAATTTATTCTTTTCATGCTCAGAAATTCAAGTGAAATATTATAACACAAATATTTACAAGTCAAATCATTTATTTTTATTTTTTATGTATTTTTCTTCATTTTTATTTTTTTATTCATTTTTTTAACATGAATATCAACAAATATATTTCCTTTTTTTTTTCAAAAAAACTTATATTTACAAAATAATTATTCACAATATTAAAAACAAGAACATTTTTTCCATTTTTATTGTCGCCCCGTAGGTGCCTACGTACTCGCTAATCGAGATCAGACAAAACGTAGTTCTTTTGACAAGAACCTTAGTTTGTTGATCAATTTTTAATTTTTGAACTATTCCACGTTAAATTCATTAAATTTTTAAATTTTTGTGAAAACCATTTTTGATGATCCTATGATCTAATCAATTGATTTTCATTTCATGAAAATGCAATTTTTCTAAGTCCAAAATCATTTTTTCAAAATCATTTTATGATAATTCATGACTAATTTAATGCTACATGAAAAATCAATTTTGATTAAACTTGATTGAATATTTTCATAGCTAATTTAATGCTATATGAAAATATTTTGATTGAAAACTTTTGGATGACTATTTTCATAGCTAATTTATGAAAATAATTTGATGAAACTTTGATTATTTTCATAGCAAATTTATGAAAATAATTTGATGAAAACTGGATTATTTTCTTAGCAAATTTATGAAAATAATTTAATGAAAACTTGGATTATTTTCATAGCAAATTTATGAAAATAATTTGACGAAAACTTTATTATTATTTTCATAGCAAATTTATGAAAACAATTTGATGAAAACTTGATTATTTTCATAGCAAATTTATGAAAATAATTTGATGAAAACTTTGATTATTTTCATAGCAAATTTATGAAAATAATTTGATTGAAACTTTAATGATTATTTTCATAGCAAATTTATGAAAATAATTTGGATGAAAAACTTTGTTTATTTCCATAGGTAATTTAATGCTATATGAAAAAATTTGATTGAAAAATTTTGATTATTATTTTCATAGCTAATTTAATGCTATATGAAAATAATTTAGATTGAAAATTTTCATTCAATTTAAAAAAAAAAAAATTCTTTCATTCCACAAAATCTTTTCCTTTTCATTTATTTCATTTATTTGCTCAATTTTTTTAAAAACCAAAGTATTTTTTGAAAACAAAAACAATTTTTTTTTAGAAAACTCATTTTTTCATTTTTTATCATTTTTATTATTTTCAAAATTCAATTAATATCACATATATCTAAAACATATTCAAAATTCATCACATCAGAGTTATATTACAAATACAACACATTAAAATTATATCTCATGCATCAAATATATATTTCTAAAACAAACTATGTACATATACATATTCACAAAATATTCAAAAATATCATAAATTGCTAAAACATATAAATTTACACAAAAAAAATAATTATTCTAATTTTTCTGAATTTTTTCTGAATTTTTATTGCATTTTTTTCTATTTTTTTTATATTTCCGTAATTTAAATATATTAAATATATAATAAAATATACAGACTTACCTGAGCCTTTGGATTATAGCGGATTTGATCTGGAGTGCTGATCTGGATGTGGACCATTGACCGTTGACTGCGCGGGTAGACTGAGACCAACAATCAATTTGCTTTCTTCTCCCAGGAACTTGTTTGATTCCAGCTTTTTTGAGTGTTTTTTGCTGCGATATTTGTATGGAATTTTTCTCTCTATGTTATCTTTTTTTTTTGTGATTCTCTACTTCTCTTTTTTTTTTCCTCTCTTGCTTTTGTGTTTTTCTTCTATATTTGTTGGTGTTATGGTATGCCGGTATTTATAGGCATTGGTATGCTCACCTACCGGTTCACCAACTTCTCACCTACCATAATACATTGTATCTAGATATTCTGACCTACCGCTCACCTACCACGATACAATGTATCTGGACACTTTAGCCTACTACTCACCTATCATGATATATTGTATCTGGATGCTCTGCCTACCGCTCACCTACCACTTGCCTACTACTTACCTACCCACTTGCTGACACGTGCGCTTACCTCATCCAGCCAATGAAAGCACATGGAAAAAAATAAGGAAAAAAAAAAGATAATTTGCCTTCTCATGGAATCGAACCCAGGTTCTGTGGCTGGTTTAGTCATATAGGTCAGTGGTCTTAACCGTTAGGCCGTTGGCCTGTACCTGGTTGGGTCCAGCAAAATTAATATTTAAGGCTCTTAAAAATTGCATTTAATTAAACAAAATAATTTTGAAAAATTGTTTAATTAACTTTAAAAACAATTTATAACAAAAATATGTATTATATCAAGCTCGAATAATTTTTTTTTAAAAAGAATAATAATAATTTTTTTTAAATTTATTTTCTTTACTACTCTCATTTTTCTCTCATTTTTTTTTATTTTTCTTACTACTTCTATCTTATCTTATTTTGCTGTTTTTTGATTTTTTTGTGCTATTTTTGCTTATTTTTTGATTTTTCTATTTTTTACTATTTTGTGAGCTCGACATAATACTAATTTTTATCATAAATTTGAGCCTTAAATTGAGCAAAAATTGGGTGTCTACACCTGTCAAGTAGAAATATAAATGGCTATACGAGCCATTAACCAAATTCAACACAGCTATAATACCATTCAGCCTAAAAACACATGCTGAATCCCAATCTGAATCATTCAATCACAGCGGTATTGTGATTGTTTGTCAGCATAGTATAATGAAAATATGGGAATTTGTAGGCTCGTAACAGATAATATGACACGAAATGCTGATTCATTGTTCTTTTAAATTGTACAAGAGAAAAGGAGTATAATATACATAAAAAAACAATACAAAAAAGTAAGAAGCTATATGGAACAAATCAAAATAAAGAAAATCTATCATCTACTACTGCTGCTGATGTGTGTCCCTCCTCCGTTGTCCTCGGCCTCTCCCCCGCCTCACGTATGTCCTGGGTATGGGGTACGTAGATGTGGATGCTGTGTAGATGGAACAATATCTGTAACTGCAGCATCCTCATGTCTAGTAGCAGCACTGTACTGATGGAACGGGACAGGGTCTGACTCGACCTGTGTGAGCCTCTCCCCCATATCATGTGATGGCGATGGTCGTCTCTCATGTGGAACCAAGAGGGGATGGAACTCAGAGTATGACGGGTCTGGCGTGGGGGTGTCCCCCATATAGCAAGATGTCGATGACGGGCCAGCCTCGTCCTGAATGACCTGGGAAGGACCAGGCTCATCAAGTGAAGGTAGATCGGACGCTCATGCTCATCTCTGATCTGTATACCCGGTGCTCGAGCTCGTCCCCAACCCCTACCTCGTCCCCACCCACGCCTCTCTCTAGGAGGCTGTCATCTCTGTACCTCCACTTTCAAAGTTGAAATTTGATTTTGTAATCTATTCTGCTTTCTTACAAATATTTGCTTTTTTCGTCGCATTTTTCCATACCATATTAAATCGTCATACCAATGCTAAAGTCCTAAATACACCCCGTTAACGATAATTGAAATTATTTTCAATTTTTTTTTCGCACACTCAAATTCCTAAAATAATTATCCAACAATAACTACTTAGGACTTGATTTTTTCCAAAGCAAATATTATACATATACATATCTACACAACATAAACAAGCAAAAAAAAAAAAAAAAAAAAAAAAACCAATCGGCGTTGGAATCATGCTACAAAATTATTCTAACAACACATACAATCTACATTTAACACTGCTAAAGTACTAAATACACCCCGTTAACGACAATTGAAATTATTTTCAATTTTTTTCGCACACTTAAATTCCTAAAATAATTATCCAACAATAACTACTTAGAACTTGATTTTTTTCCAAAGTAAATATTATACATATACATATCTATAGAACATACAACAAAAAAAAAAAAACCCGTCGGCATTGGAATCATGCTACAAAATTATTCTAACAACACATACAATCTTCATTCAACAATGCAGCATGAATGATTGAAAAAAATACAAAAAACGCCGAAATCCAACCTCAACGTTTGTCGTTCGCCATTCTCCGTTCGCCACCGGTGGTTTCGCTTCAAATCTCCTCTTTTCGATCCTCCTACCCAACCAATCGCAATACAATCAACTTCGAACAAATGGGGATGGGCGATTGTGGTTGATTTGTGGATTTTGGCCGCAAAAATCTGAGGAAAATTGGATTTCCGATTAGGGTTCCAGCGAGCAACAGGGGAAATGGGAAGAAGAAGTGCGCGCGGAGAATTTAACCCGCTGACCTCGTCTCTTCAAGAGACAAGGTTAATCACTAATGACCTCGTCTCTTTAAGAGACGAGGTTACATGCGGAGCAACCTCGTCTCTTCGAGAGACGAGGTCATTAAACAAATGAGACCTCGTCTTTCGAAGAGACGAGGTCGGTCACTTATGACCTCCTCTCTTCAAGAGACGAGGTCGGTCACTTATGACCTCCTCTCTTCAAGAGACGAGGCCATGTTGCCTAAAATCGGGAATAATTTTTTCCAATGGCATTTCCGTAATTATTTTTAAAAATATTAATATTTTATTCCTTTTCCCTTGTATACCTCTCACAATATTGAAAGAATAAAAGATCCAATCAACCTACTCACTACAATCTATCTAATATTGATATCAACACAAAATGAATAACAGAAATAATGCATTCAATACTCACATGTTAGGAGAAATTTATCTCACTAAATTTACAACTCTTAACATTAAAGGAAGTAAATGAAAATTATATCCTTTAAATAAGTAAATACGTTAAAAAAAGGGGGAAACTAAATATGACATGTTCCTTAAATATGGAAAGAAAAAATTAATATTAAATTCTGAAAAATGATACCAACTAGACTAAATAATAAAAGGAAAAAAATATACAAAATTATGAGTGAATAGACTTTTTTAAATGCTATTTTGTGCCCTCACATCATGCATGCATTATTTCCCCTTTTTTTGAGAAGATAAATCTTCAAATCTACCTTTTCTATTTTGAAAAATTTTATTGTCCTGTCCTATTATTAACAAATCCAATCTCATCAGTTATTTATTGAATCATATTCATATCCAATCGTAATCGTACTACTAAAATACTTAATGGGTGAATTATATTAAAATATATCAATGTTTAATGATAAGTTCATTTAAAATATTAATGTTTGAAGCAGTTTAAAAGAGTAATCAACCTTTAGGGATAAATTCATTTAAAGTATCAATGTTTTAAATAATTAAAACCATGAATTAATTTCTCAGTATTTCGCAAAATGAGTCAAATATAAATAATTGACTATTAAAGAAAATTAAGAAAACTAATAATTAACTATTAAAGAAAATTAGGAAAACTTAATAGAAGATAAATCCAAACACTAAACCTTAAATGAACTTTATAAAATATTGATACCTCATTTAATTTACTTTTACAAGACGTTAAATGAAATTATGAATATACTTCTAAATATTGATGCTTTCTAGTGAAATTTACTCAATACTTAATATATAAATTATTATATTTATTTTAGTGGATAAGTGATTGAAAAAGGGACTTTGTTGATAAGATTATAAAAGTTCTCTTTCTTTTTGGACAAAAAAAAAAAAAGTGAAGCTAATTTGAAATATCTCCCATAATGACTAGTCATTCAATTGCACAAATAAACCTTACTCTACCAACAAAGCTTTTTAAAATTGATATACTTGCTATCACTTGTTGCAAGTGTTGGTTTCTCATTAAATACTTCCCTCCATATTCCCATGTTATTTATTTGTGCATGATATTTTACAGTCTCCCCATTTATATTAATTGCAATTATTTCTTCCCTTCAATTGATTCCATGTTCAAATTACCCAGTACTTTTAAGCATGAAACTTATTTTTCATCTTCTAATTACTTTGTTATAATTCAACTTCGTCTATCCATCCAGGATCATAAATCAACAACTTCAATCATAGATCACACTACAACTATAAATAACCTTTAATAATCACTACCCTCAATCAAAACATTTTTTTCTTTTTTTTTAATATTTTAAATTCAATCCCATCTCCAAATCTCCAACATGAGAACTAGAAATACACTTGCCACCAAATTTCTTCATAAATTGTTGAAAATGTACAACCTAGACTATGATACCAAATAGTAGAGATTAAATTTGCTCCGATACCAAATCGATATAGATTTATATATAAATTTTAAAAAAATAGAGATAATAAAAAAGATCTTTTTGTTTAGGTTTTATGAGATAAAGTTTAAAAAATATGGACAAGACTAATATTCAATAAAATTAATGAATAATATTGAAAATGAACTAGTTTGAGATTGAATGCAATTCCATAATATCCATCAATTGTAAAACTTTTATATTATTAAAAGAATTAAAAGATTCAATCAATGTATTTACCACAAGATGGATAAGAACACAATATGAAAAAACGAATACTTCACTTAATACTCATGAATAAAGAGAATTCCATCTCGTTGTATCTATAACAACCAACGTATAATAACAAAAATAAATCCTTCATTCCATTCCATAATTAAACCCAAAATACACCTCCTAACAACTCTAACATAAAAGAAAATAAGTAAATAGAAAGTATATCCTAAAAAAAAGTTAAATACATAAAAAAGGAAACTAAGTATGTGAAAAAAAAAATCAAAAAGCCTAATAACTATTGGAAAAAATAACAAATATTAAATATACATAAAAAAAAATAGACTAATCAGTACAAAGGAAATAACATACAAAATTTATGATTGAAAAAACATTAGGTCAAAGAAATCAAAGTTCATGGATATTAATAATCATCCTCTTGTAGAAATAAAAGATTCTTACTTGATGTGAATATCGAACTTTAAACAAAAGGAAGACTTGAGAGATCATGTGTCATGTGATTTGGAAAACTAGACAGTGGAAAAGTAGAATAATATCAAACCCTAGTTTAAGTGAAAAGTGGTGCTATGGAATAAAAATAAGAATAAAATGTATATATTATCAACCTTAAATGGGTTTGTAAGTTGAACTCATAAGGAAACATGTTTAATAAATAAGTTCATAAACAATTCAGATGTTAAACCTATTGAAACTAAGTAATACCTAAATTAATACCTACATAGCAGCAGACTATTGCTAATTTTGATACTTTTCAAAACTTAGTGCCTAAATGATGCAAAACAATAAATTAAACAACAATGATAAAGTGTAATATATAAAAAGTGAGGGTTAGAGAAGATTACACTGGGATTTTATGTAGAGTTCAATTCGCTTGCTGGTTTGCATTGTCCACACAACACCTTACTCAAGGAGTACTTCACACAAATAATTTTCTCTAAAGAAGCTACAGTTTAACACAAAAAAACAACACACTTGAGTTATTACTTTACAACAAACTCAATAACGCTTTAGGCACAACTCAAAATTTCACTAAATAATCAGTCAAAAACTTTTGTATAATGCCTTTACAGAGATTGCAAATTCAATAATTAAAGGCACTTTACTTTTTTATCACTTCACTAAATAACATTAAATACAAATCATGCTTTGAGAGAGTATTTACAACAATTAATTACAATTTATGAGCTCTTTCAATACCATCTAACTATCCAAACATTTGTATTTATAAGCCCTAAAAAAATCCTAACTGTTACTGCTAAAAACATAAAAAACAGTTGGACATTAATTGTGCTTTCTTCCATTAGATCAGCCAAATGATCCGGACTCTTTGACAAGTGGATCAAACCTTTGGGTATGTTGCATTTCCTTCTTTTTATGTGATCACTTTAACGTTGCTAAGTAGTCTAGACTATTTAGACTATGTTTTTCAAAAGACCTTTTAAGTGATTTGGACTCTTTTCAAGTGGTCCAAACCTATTGAAAAAAAAAAAAGAAAAGAAAACCTAAAAACGTGAAAATGCATTATAGAATACTAGGGGGGGGGGGGTGGGTGGGGGTTGTGTAGTTGTGGTGGGGGTGGAGTGGGTGAAGTTATTGAGTATTTATCCTAAATATTCAAATAATAAATTTTAATGTAGCAATCAATTTTAGCTTTAATAGCAGTGGATAACATAATAGTAGGTTACAACATGAAATATGAAAGAGATAGAAATAGAAAATATTAATCCAGATTTAACATAGAGTTTGACACATTTTCTACTCTCCACAGCTTACCAATACCTCTAATTGAGGACTTCACCACCAGTTCATTTATCACAACAAAACATGCTCAAGATAAGCAATACACGTTTTTACAACACTTAAAAAATAAACTATTTCCTTTCTCTCTCAAGATGCTCTTCAATAGATAGCAAATATAAGAATAGAGTACTAAATATTTTTCTTTCTCTTTGTGATTTTGTAAATTTAACGAACAAGAGAAAAAAAAATTAATAATTTGTTAGCCCGCAAATAAAAGATCTTTCGCACTTCACCACTATTTTGAATCTCTCAAGGACAAAGTGTATATATAGCCTTCAAAAATTTAAATGTCCATTAGAGATAACATCTTTAAGTTGCCAAGCATTAAATACGCTTCAACGGCTCTTTTTTCACCACATCGGCTTCCAATATGTAAACTATGGCATCCTAATGCTTGTTATGCCTCAATTTTTCCCTTGACAAGTCTTTGCTCACGTACACTTCATCGAGCCTTAAATTTAAACTTGTCGTACCTCACTTTTAGCCTCGACCAAGTCTATTTATTTTTATCTCGTCAAGTCTTAGATTTTAAACTCATCGCCTCCTGAACATTGGATTCATCGAGCCCTTGATGACCTTTTGACCTAAGGTTGTATATTTTTAAGCTTTTCAAGTATTGGGTTTGAACTTGTCGTACCCTAACTAGTAGATCTGTCAAGTTCTCAACCAACCTCTTGACTACTAACTCTGCAATTTTGAACTTGTTGAGCTTTGGTCTTAACTTTGTCATGCTTTGATGAATGAAATTGTCTAGCTCTCGACTTGACTCTCATCTGATACTATTGATCATTAATCTTGTTCATTTTAAAGACGCACAACATGCATATAATATTTGATTAATTAAGTGTACTTTATAATAATTGAATAGTTAATTGTGCATCAAATTGTCTCATCAAAATCCTTATTGGATATAGAAGTTCAACAGAACAAGCAAAGAATAAAACAAACCATTGCATAGATCCAGATCACTTCAACAAAATCCAAACCACTATGTAAATACGACATATCACATTACATATTTGTTTTACTAATTAAGTGTAACTTATTCCAATCAAATGAGTAATTGTGCAATCTATTTCCCCATAAAAAATCACATTCCACTTACTAGTTCAACCAAACCTAAATCCAAAGTGAATTTAAACGTGTCATGTTTGGGTCTGTAATGTATTACTCATTTAATTTTTTATGTTAGTCCCAAACATGTATTAATTTTTAAACCTTTTTAGAACAATTTCAATTTCGCCCTTCAATTACTTAATATTGTAATTTAACAAAACAAATTTGCAATCGATATATTAAGTTGATAACAATAAAGAACACATAATAGAAAGGGAAGAGAAAAAATTGTGTGATCAATATGTATTTGATGTATTCCATTATGTCCATTCTTTTAACTTCATGATAGGAACCCAATATTCCATATTGGTATATTACATTATGTCCAAATCAACAATGTTACAAATATTATAACAGTCAAATTCAAACTCAGTGCCCTTTGCTTAGCTTTTCTATAAAGCTATTCACTAATTTATGGAGCCTATTTGCAACTCCTACAACTCATAAAAATTATAATGCAAAAATCTAAGGAACAAAAGAATTAATGTGTCTTGAGTTTCAGATCATTAACATATTAAAATATCAGGTTGAATAACTAGTCTTGAGATTGTTGATGTTTGTCCAGTAAAGTTTTGAACTCGAACTATGTATAAAGTTCTCCCACAGCAGATCTTTGATAGATTAGATATGATTGTTATAGTTAAAGAGATTTTTGCAACTTATTGATATTGAGGAGAAGGAGATAATATTTGATCTTTCTTATACTTCAACTATTTTATATGTAGAACTTGAAACTCCTTTAAAATCTCTTATTAATTTAGACTACCGTGTTTTAAAATCCTCTTGAAGATTTTTTTGCAAAATTTTTAATTTATTTAAGCTTTCTTAGAAACTTATCAAAATCCCTTAAAAATGGTACTTCTCTTGAAAATTTAAAAGTACTTGGTTGCTTGGAGCTTTAATGACTTCAACTACCAAGCTTCTTCACTAAACTTTTTTTCCTTCCAAAATTATGCGAAAAAGATCTAGCGCTTGCATGCATTTGATAACATCAGCTCATACTTGCATAAAGCTTGTAATAAAATTTAATTGTAATTCCATTGATATTTACCAATTAAGTGAAACATATTGAATACATTATCCAAATGTACCCAATCAATGGACTTAGGTCGTCCATCATGTCGAATAAACTGACTCCAAACCATTCTAGCTTGATTCTGTCCACTCACTACCATACCGAGAACCTGGAAGCAACATTAAGAGCCAATTGTCTTCTTATATTTTACCAGATATGTTCTAAGTTATTCTATGAATGTTTTTCTTTTAAAATTCTAGAATACTTCAAATCAATGCCTTGGAATCTTGATTAACTTCATTTCTAATCTTGGCACTCTCAAATTATCTTAGATACTTTATCAAATTCATGTTACAATTCTCTTAAAGAATTCACACACTTAGTAAATTTAGTTAATTCATTACATTCTTTTATTATCATCAAAACATCCATGAAGGAACTTAACTTTTTTTGACCAAAAATGGGTTATAATTATGTTGAATAGTGTTATGTTGTGTCTAAATTCACAAGTTAGGTCCCAAGTTGCCAACTTTAACTCAATGGTGATGATAATAAACTATATGAAGAGTGTGATAACAGGAAACTTTATAGTACTTTGCCTCTCAAGACCCTTTAAGGGTCTGTTTGTTTAGCTTTTTTGGGATAAATAAAATACTTTTTTTTTAAACTTTTTTATAATAAATTGATTATTAAGAAATAGATATAGATAAATAATTTGGCAGTTCTCATGAAAAGATCAAATAGATCAAATATACATAAAATATAAATACAAATCAAATATATTTACACATATCATTTTGATATAGATATATATAAAAAGCAGACCATCCAAACAAACCCTAAAAGCAATACTTGATGCTTAGGAAACAATGCAGATATGTTGTTTATAAGTTAAAATTCATTGTCCTATCTATAAGTAACATCGAATTTTGATATGAGTCAAGGTTTTATTGCATTATTCACCGAAAAAGGAGGGAAAAAAGAGAAGTTTTACAACATTCAATGTGTATTACCCTAACTTACTAAGCATTTGGCATAAGCAGTAAATAAAACGTTCCCATGTAGGCTTTTTTTTTTTAAATATCTTTTTTATTTCAATTTTTTAAAGATAGGACTGAAAAATAAACCCTAATATATCTGAACTAGATAAAAATGTTCCATATATCTTTACTGTAGAACAAACAATGAAACACGTGGCTTATTGTGAACTTACCATACTGATGAGTGATGCGTATTGTTTTTTCTTACCCTTTGCTTATTTAAATAGAGAAACCCATTGATAGAATTTACATATATTATAATTGAAAAGAAGGAGCCCCTCATAGCGATGCATCATATCATTATATTATTAATGGTATTTAAACTGAAAAAAATCTAATGTGACATTTTTTCGTTTCCCCAACTCCCGAGTAATAAGCACACCAGGTTTATTTCCCAAATAGTGCAACCTTTTCTAATGCAATAGTAGTCATTTTTTCTTTTTCCATTGTTCCAATTAGGGGTGTTGATGGTGAGATTCATGGATTGATTCAAATTGTATTTAAAATGGTTTAATTATTATATATATCTAATAAATTAAACACTTTTAACAATTTAAATTTTTAAATAAATTGCTTCTAATGCGATTCGTTTTAGTTGTATCTCTTTATGATTACCAAATTATTTAAATCACATTTCATTATTCCTAATGCACATCTATTATAATGGAGGAGGACTATGATAATTGTAAAATAATTAAAATTATGTAATGATCACATATACATAATTGAATGTAATTTTTAAGGAATAATAATTTAATAAAGGACCATATGTAGTGCATGTGTTTTTCTTAACTTAAATACTGTGTGAACTATTAAATCTTTAGTGTATTATGGATAATTAATGATAGTTTATAAGTAAGTAGTGTAAATATAATACACTCAATATTAATAGAAAATTTATTTTTATGAGTTTTAGAATCTAAACTCTATCTTTAGTTTTATTGTCTTGAAATAATTAATTTTTTTTTGTATATTAATTAGATATCATGATTGTTCATCCTATATACATTAAAGACTTTAATTTTCAGTATTTGCACCCAAATTTCTTTCAAAGATCAGCTAAAAAGGTCTTACAAAATCTACTTATCGTAAAATTTCTAGGAAAGGGTAAACTTGACCTATTTACATAAAGTTTTCTGATTAAATGCTGAAATGACATCTTCAAAATAAGCATATCTTACTTTCTTTTACTTTCAAAAGAAGCAAGTGATATTTGAAAATTTGCACTTGCTAGACATCATTACATGCTATGCTAATCTAATTTAATATAATTAGTATAAAATATCTTTCATCAAACACAAAACTAGAGATGTCAGTGGAACTACAGTAAGTTTTATTTTTAAAGCTACAGTAAGTCATATGTGTTGAACACACTAGTATGTATATATGTTTACTGATGAGGAGTAAAACCCTAAGTTTAGTAGCTATGTTAAGTCAATCAACTAAAACAGAACTTACTAAGAAATAATAGAAACATGTGTAAACTTATTCCTTAACTTTGACTATGTTTAAAAATTATAGTATAACTGTTCAAGACTCATAAACAAGTATTACATTACTTAACAAATACAAATATGATAGTTCATAAAGTAAAACAGAGAATGACTATGCTAAGTATTCATACTTAAGCCATGATTAAATGACAGACTTATAGCTTTAAGTTTAACTAGTAGGTTTATTAGATATAGTTATGTTTGAAACAGTCATGTTAAATAAGTCTTTTGGCCATGTTTTAACTGCAAATCTACTTAAGAGAGTTAGTTTATTAAGTGAAGTAAAAAGGAGTCATTATTTAACCGTGAGACAAATCACAGCTAAAGTCGCACTAGCATTTGTAAACTGAGGTTTAAACTAAAAAAAGTATGGGAAAGTTGAAGTTGAGCACAACTTCAATCGCAATTAAAATTGCACCCGTGGTTTTAAGCTATGACTTTTACACTTGAGTGTGATTCTTTACCCTATCTAGCCATAGCCTGGATTTTAACCATGGTTAACCCCGTTGTTTAGGCTTTGAGTTATGCGAGTAAGCGCGAATTGTTACCCTGTTTAACCACCATATTCAAAGCACCTTATAATTCCTTAAAGACAAGCAAATTAAGGAAGTTAAGATATGAGTCTATGACACTTAGACACTAATAGGATTTCTTGTTAGTTATATACTTAGTAAAGTTTGTTTGTTATTTTATAGGAACTTTAGAGCGGGATCTAGATTTTCCTTTAGATTACTATAGCGGTTAAGCAAAGATGCACAGGTTAATAACTTGAATTTTTTCACATTATTTGTGTTTGTAAAGTAGTAGCATAAGATTTAACTACAATGATAATTAATTGTCTGTGAGGATGGGAACAATGCATGTTGTATGGTGATTGAATGAATGATAAACTTTAATATTAAAAGTGATAGCCAATAGTATGAAGTGAACTATGAAGTGTGTGTTGTCAAACGTGGGTCAATGATTTTTGAAGCTTGGGTGATCACTGAATGAAAATTTTTTATCATATTCAACTAACGGTCTAAATAGGATGCATCACACGATAGTATAACTTGCATTTGCATGGTGTTCATGTCATGTATTAGTATCTTAGCCCTAGGGTAATACTAAGTTATGTCCAGTGAATCTGAACTATACCCTTAAGTTGTCAGTCCTCTAGGAACTAAATAGGCAGAAGGATGTTGCCTATGTGAGAGTTTATATTCATGTCGTTAATATTTAGTAGAGTTTCTAAGTTCTAAAGTGAAGTTAAGATTATATTCCTAATATGTATATATAAATAATAAATAAGTTTGAAAAGAATTTCTCCTTCCCTGGTTCTTCGTCTCTTATGGGTGTGAATTACTTGAGCCGATCCTTCAATTCCTAAGAAAAGACGTTAATCTCCATTGGTCTGAATTTTGGTCATCTAAACTTTATATGTCATATGGTTGATTGTTGCATTGTATATGCTTGTTAATTAAACCTTGTTTGACTTTGATTGAATTATGTTAAGATTGGTTATTCATTAATCTGGTTGTGCTTATGCTCTAATAGATTGTTTGTTTATAGGATTTAAGGGGAATGATCAAAACTAAGGATTTGAAGCTAGTATAAGATATTAGTGAAGATTGGATATGAGCTGGAAAGAGAGTATTTGTGTATGTACACAAGCCTTTTGGAGCCAATGGTTGGAAAGCTGTAATTATGATATAATAGTTAATGAAATTGTTTGTATAGTCTTTGGATATATTAGTTGTGAAACTCATCTAAAAGTTATGTAATGTTATTCTCATATTTGAATTATATGTACAATATATTTCTATTTTTAAATAACCTTTTGATCTTGTTGTAAATGTCCACGCCATGGGGCATTCTAGTTGTACAATGCTCAGGCACCTTTCTGGAAGCCTTAGAGAGTTAAGTATAAATATCTGAGACTTCAGTTTGTTACATGGTGCATCAATACTCCTAGAGTACTCTATGGGAGTGTAATACCATAAGTTCAAACATTTGTATATCATGCTTTTAATACATATTGAAATTTAGAAATGCAAAACAAATTCATCGTTAAATTAATAAACAATATGTAGCCATGGTACCAAGATAATTATATATATATCAATCGACTATCAATCCATTGCCACTTAAAACTTTCCAATTGAGGTGCTAGAAGGTGAACTAAATGTTGGATTCCAAGGGTTTAAAATTTTATAAAGATCAAATCCTTTTGCAGCGGAATTCAAAGAAAACCCTAACCCAGTATCCATGTGTATCGATTAGATAAGAACAAGATAAAGATTTCAGATCCATACCTTTTAGTACTTTTTCAAATCTGGAAATTCGGATCTGAGATGTTGCAAACGCAACACCATACAGTTATCCACACGAATGAATGCTCCTTAAAGATCCTCTGTGTGCTAGCACAATCTAGAACACCTTTAGATTCGACGGGATTAAACTTTCTAATCACGACTCTCGTATTATTTGCTTTAGGGTTTACAGTGTTTCACTGCAGTCTAATATGAAGCAGTGTGTTGTCTAACCCTAAAGACAAACCCTTATGTTCTATTTTATAATGTCATTCAATAATGACATTTTTACCCCTTAATCTAATTAGGGATAAATAATTATATTATAATTTAATTAAATAAATTATAAGATAATTAACGAACATAAGAATCCCTAATCTAATTAGGGAACATAAAACTATTTGGCCTAGGGCATTAATTACTAACACTAAAAACTTAATTACAAATCGAAAATCAAAGTCATTCAGCTACTTTCTTCGATATTCTAAAGAGTGAAATATAAAATTACTTTACCTTATGCTAGTTTTAATGCCAGGATCGAGGGATTAGGAAGAGATTGAAAAACAAGAGTGTGGGTGCTAGACTTTAAGGATTTGAGATTAAGATAAAATAGTGAAAGTGCAAACCGGAAGTTTCTCATTAAAACAAAGGAAAATTCTATAATTGGAGATTAAAACAAAATGTTAGTTTAAGAGGAAACTTTGATTGAAGAGAATTAACATTATTGACTTTAAGGTAGGCCCTAGGGTTAGAGTTGAAGCACCATTTTTTATTCTTCTTCTTCTTTTTTTTTTTTTTTTTTTTTTTGGTAATAAGAGTTTTCATTTATAAATAAACCGAATTTACTTGTTTTTTAATAAATAAATAGATCGATTCACGTTAAGTAATTTAGTCTAGTTTGATCCCTAAACTAAGCCTTGATGCCCTTTTTAAATCAAACCCTATTATAGAAGGGTCACGATTTTCGTTTTAATTCCGTTTGGTCATGACAACTAGCTTAATTCCATTCCCACATATTGCTGCCGCTGGTTCCTGTTTGTCCAGAAAAGTCAGATCCAATCAACCGGGGCCAAATCATAGTAGTCAAATGAACGGACCCAATCCGGCTTAATAAAGAGCGATGACCGTGCAAGGCTTGTTTTAATTAAATAATTAAACATATAATGTGCTGACCTTTGAATTTGTTTTTCTTTTAAATATTAATATATCGGGCCGTGTGATTATAGATTTGGCTTCTTATAAAACCACATGAATTCCGCCAAAGGCATCTTTTTGATATAAGAAACTAAAGGAAGATTTTGATCAATTTAATCACACTTAATGCAGTTTGCTTTGTGTTGTCAAGGACTGTTTTTTCAATTTCTTCCGGAAATGTATTAAGTGCTGGCAGGGTCAGCTTGTTTCATACGATAAATTAAGCTCACGCCTTTTAAATTGGAAAAGTTGGCAGCTCTTGAATTTAAAAAGATAATCATTATTATTATTTATAAGGAAGAAATATTTGAATATGATACCTCTTATTTAAAAAATCAGAAAAATATCTCCAGGTTATAATATTATTGATATATTTTGTATATCTTTGAATGTTCTACTTTATAAATAACACTCCATTATGGGTGGCATACTTTCTAAGTGCCTACAAAATATAATATAATCATATTATAACAAAGTTTAAATAATCAATTTCTTGTTGCTTATAGAAAAGTAATTTTTGTTTCGATTTTGAACCATGAAGATTCGGTTATGATTTACACATAACTATCCATCATTAACTAGTTTTATTTTGAGGGGAATAGTTTCATGTGGTGCTCCAAAAATTTCCTTCCTTTTAACTTCTAGAGTAAATATACCAAAATATCATAATGTTTAAGGTTAAGTTCACTTAAGGTTATAACTTTAAAGAAATGGATCAATTTGGGTCATCATTAACACATACTAATAGAAAAAAATATTTAAAATTAAAACTTAGAAATTCTACATCACATGTGTCAATAGTGATCTTAAATGACTTACTTCTTCAAGCGTTGTGATTATCTTTTTAACTACTCAAAACATTGTGATTTAAAATAAACTTACTCCTAAATATTGCGATATCTTTTTAACTACTTGAAACGTTGTAACCTCAAATGAATTTACCCCAAACATTTGACTTTTTGATGTAATTTATCCAAACATACATAAATATTCCACCCATCCCAACATTTTATTTTCTATATTTCTTTAAGGACAAATATATAGTAAATATGGAGAAATTACATGCAAAGGGTGAATGTGTAGGATCAAGTTTAAATGAAGGATGATTTTTTAATTTAATTGGTTCAAATAGAAGATAAATATTATATAAATAATGCAAATTGAAGGTGGTGTGTTTTCAAATAAATGATGAAAATTACATACTGAAAAATGAATATTTGTATATATATTTAACTTGCTGTGACACCAAAATCTAATAGCGTAATCCTAAACCCATGTTATCTTGTATTTGTGTCACTTATATTAGAAATCACATCAAATAATTCATCTTCTATTTGAAACAATAAAAGATTTTATCCACTATTTTAATTTTCATCCTTTTAAAACTAACTTATCCAAATTGAACCATAATATATTTTCTAAGGAATAATTTGATTGCAAGAATTGAATAAGATAAGGAATATTTGATGGCATAGCACAAGAAATATGAGACATAATAATTCTCTTGTAGCATGTGTTTACTATTTTTTTTTTCCTTTTGGACACTTACACCATGTGTTTAGTATACACCATACAAAACAACATAGACATATTAGTGTTAAGAGATTTTATTTTTATCTAGTTTTAAAATTTTTATAAATTCAAATATAATAAATAAAAATTTCAAGTTTTATCCAATCTATGAATGAAGTTCTATCAATCTTAGGTACATTTTATAAATCATACATATATAACAACCTTTATTTAGTCCAATACCATGAAAAGTTTTACAAGCAAATGCTACCCTTTGTCTAAAAGTAAGAAAGACACGGTTCGTTTATTAATAGCGTGTGGGTATACATGAAACAATTCCAGTTGTTCCTATTCGGCTTTGATGGACTGACCGGTCCATATGATCTAGAAGATTGAGGATGTTACTTGCCCAAAAAGGCAAAATTGGTTTTTGTCAAGCTCTTGGGGCTACGCTACAATCCCTAGTCCCTAAATCTTATACGCGGAAAAATGACGAATGCAATTAGGATGGGAGACACATTTTAATCAACAATAGCTTTACCGAATTTGAATTTTTTTTTTTTTTTAAAGAACAATGGATAAGTGCAAGAGAGAAACTGCACAAAACTTTCCCAAATTACAGGGTATCTTGACTTTTATTATGATCGTAAGATATATATATGTACACATCTTATATTGGGGGCAAAAAAAAAAAAAAAAAAAAATTACACATCTTTTAAAATCTGTTTGAGAAACATACATAACTAAATCTAATCCATAGTCTTCCACCAAGTTCATAGCCGAAAGGTTTGCGCACTTTAACATCCTATTAGTTTAAACAATGGAGGGATAAAACCTATGATACATGTGTTAATGTTATGACCCAAAATTATATTAGACATTTAGTAAATTATGCAAACAATTGTTGAAATGAATTATGTAAATATGATCTATATCGAATAAATAAAATTGCATATTAAAGATATGATTGTATAAATGTGATTTACATTGTACTGTTTAGAAAATCACAAGTCATAAGTACCATTTAGGAACATTACTTTTAGATATCACACCTCATAAATGCAAATTTTGTACTTTTTCAAAATCACATTTTTGCAAAGCAATTTTAAGTTAAAAATCACAAGTCTTGTACTTTTTTAAAAATAGCATCTCAATAGTGATTTTGTATTGGTAAAATAATAATTAATTTTCTATAAGCTATACTATAGTTTTTTTTTCCTACAAGAAAGGTAAACAAACTTTATCATCTATATAATTTAAGCTAAAACTCTTTCATTTGTCACACATTTTTATCATATAGTTTTATGTGGTAATTTATTAATCTCTCTAATATGATTATTCATTTTATTTAATGAAATAAACTTTATTGCATTTAAGAATATTGATTAAAGGAAAGAAGCATAATTACATTTAATCTATATCTATCTATATAATTTAAGTTGAACCCTTTCGTTCGTCAAATATTTTTATCATATAGTTTTATGTGGCAATTTATCAATCTCTCTAATATTATTATTTAATCATTTTATTTAAGGAAATAAACTTATCATTGCATTTAAGAATATTGACTAAAGAAAAAATCATCATTGCTATTTAATCTATATCTATCTATAAAATTTATTTGCTATTTAATCTATATCTATCTATTTATTCATTCGTTGCATATTTTTATATATAGTTTTATATGGTAATTTGTCAATCTCTCTAATATTATTATTTGATCATTTTATTTAAGGAAATAAACTTATGAATTTCATCAAACAAGACTAGATAGGATTCATAAATAAATCAATTAAAGAAACCTACTTACACACTTGTCTAGCTTCATTTAATAAATAGGTCAAATATATTGGTTGGTAATGCCAATACTAGTAAAATTGGCTTTATAAGATCACTTTTTTTTCTTTGTTAAGTTAATCAAAACCTGCTTTACATAACTCCACAAAGCAACCATAGTTTAAATTTTATTTAAAGAAGCACACATTTATATGAAACTAATTAATCCACCAATATTAGTACCATTAGAACCTTTCTCATTTGTTTGTGGTGTTTAATTTTCATTGTTTGAATACTTACGGTTGTTTACTTTGGCGTATGAAATAAAAAAGGAATTGAATTCCAATTCAATAGCAATATATTACAGCTCTATTACAATATTCACTTGGTATGAAAAATCAAACAAATAATTGTCGAAGTAAAAGTAAAATATCTATAATGCCTCTTTATTATTGAGAGATGATAACTATATGTTTGGTAATATTTTCAAAATAAAGGTAATTATAAAAAATATTGAAAATAAAATATTGAATGACATTTCATATTCATATGTGTGGAAAGTTAAATTACTATTTATTATTTTGCATAATGCAATTCATTATGAATCATCATTCTATCGTTTCCCTTAGCTAAACATCATAATAACTTTACATGCAAGGAGAGGGAATGAATAGGTACAAATCGCCCAGTCTTGATGGTTGGAGCTTGATTTTTTAACAAATCTAATGGGAGATAGTTGGCAATTCAGTTATTCAATGTGTAAAAGATTTTTCGGAACTAGAATCTTGCCAGAAGGTATGAACAATACTCTTCTTGTTCTTATTCCTAAGGTTGCTAATCCTGAGTCCTTTGCTAATTTGTGTCCAGTAAGCTTATGCAATGTTATCTACAAAGTAATTACCAAGCTTATTGCAAATCGAATAAAGCCTCTAATGAGAATGTTGTAAGCAATACTCAATCCAGCTTTGTTCTAGGTTGCAAACTTGCTGATAATACTATTATAGCACAAGAGGTTATTCATTTGATGAAGAAGAACAAGGTAGGAAAGGTTGGATGGCAATTAAAATAGACCAAGAAAAAGCTTACAATAGAATACAATGGGATTTTTATTGGGACCATGCTCTTATCTACTGGCTTTCCTCTTTTATTGGTAGATAGGATTATGTGTTACATCAATACGACTAAGATGAAAATTCTGTGGATTGATGGAATGTTTGAATTGTTTGAACCAATGAGAGGGATTCATCAAGGAGATTCTCCCTCTCCTTGCATTTTTGTTCTTTGCATGGAAATGTTAGTACATGGAATCTAAACCACGGTTGACTTTGTTGAATGGAAAGGCATTAAAATGGGGAGACATGGGCTTGCTCTTACATACCTTTTTTCGTGGATGATTTGTTATCGTTTACTGAGGCGAATTTGAAGCAAATAGAAGTTATTAAGAAAGTTTTAGATGAGTTTTGTACTACCTTTGGATAGAAAGTGAATCAAGGAAAGATAAAGATTTATTTTTTGAAGAATGTATCAGTCAACTTGAAGTGTCACGCCCCATGGGGTACCTTAAATGTAACAATCCGCCACATGCTATATAAGACTTAGGAATTATTACCATAATCATTCCAAAGTCTCGTACAGATGCAAGACGTACCTTTATGAAAATAGAATACATGAACCAATGGAGATAAATAGTTTAATTAGACATACTATAAGCATCAGAATATAAACCATGATCCACATAATCAATTACAAAAAAATTTAGGAGCATTCCTCGCAAAAGAATATTACGTTTAAAAGTGGTCTTTTACAGTCATCGGTAAGTATTAGGGTTTCCTATGAAAGTCTATACAAAATTGACAAAACTCCTAAAGGAAACTCCTATTTCCTGTACTGCTCAGTAGGATGCCTCCACTCTAGCCAAATATATGAAACTGTAATAAGAAAAAGCTATAGGGCATAAGCTACACTAGCTTAGTAAGTGAATACTTCCATAAAGACATTTATAACAAATCATTCAATCAAGTTATTTATTCAACCATATGGAATCCATCAACAACATGAACAACCAAGACATATGATCAGTCGGAAATCATATGTCAATGGATTTACGCCTCATTCGGGGTTAGCAGATTAACATATATTGTGGTGCTACCATTGAATTAATGTGTTGTTTATGGATCATGAGTAACCAACTTTTTTCGTTTATGGATCACGATCAACTAACTCATTTATGTTGTTTATGGATCATAATCAACCAACTTTTAACTGTTTATGGATCAAGGGTAACCAACATATGCTAATGCTCTATCCCCATCGTGAAGTGATCATGTCCATGTTAATTATCAATCCGAATAATTATTAATACCAATTTTTAGGTGATCAACCAATCTCACAGACAATCCATCCTATAATATCTAAAATAATATAAGTTAATCACCAGGTTTCGATATTTAATACAATTTCTCAACTCATCAACAAGCATACATAATCCCCCATAATTCCATCATGCAAATTTATTTTTATTTTTTGCTTCATATTCTAATGCAACTAATCACTACAAACACAATCAAAAAAAGAAATTAAGAAGTAATATTCACTCTGCCGTAAGTCGCCTGTCTCTTAGTAATAATAGTCTGGTGGTAACGATTCCTCGAAATCCAAGTCACCTAAATGAAAGAAATACCTAAATGAGTATTTCAACTCATATCTAATCCATTTTATTTCATAAAAACTACTAAGTTTGTAATTCTCGTCATTAATGAAAATTTCAACTTAAGATGGTCATAACTTGGTCATTTTAACTCGAAATTTCTCAAATTATATACCGATTCCTTTCTACTTCGAAAGATATGTCTAATTCTAATATAACATCTCAGTTTTGAAAACTTTTAAGTCTCAAAAAGTTCTGATCAGTAGCCAAACATCCATTTTTGAAATTGCTTTTGTGAAGAGTTATAATGTTTCTACTATCCATGCCAAATATGCATGCAATATTAACAAGTTACTGTCATGAATGGTATTTATGAGCTTCCTCTATATATGTTCTTGTGATAATATATTAGAAGAATATTTTTAAAAAGCTTCTACTTTACAAGATGTCATGAATACCTAACTTAGCAAGACCAGTTTTGTGTTCTTGACAAGTCACACTTATTTTAGAAATTTTCTTAATAAAATTTATTTATTCTTGCTAAAATTACGTCTTTACTATTTCTGTTCCTTAAGGTTTTCATTTTTCTATAAAAATTTTTATTTTACACTTTGTAAGCAAATGTTTAAATATGGGCTATTCCTAGATCTGAATTTTGTAAAAAATAATTTTAATGTGATTTCTTTAAGAAAAACTCATTTGGTACTTCAAAAATTAAGGCTCCACAAATCCTATCCCCTAAGGACTTCATTTCCTTATAAGACTTCCATTTTGGGTTTGAAAGATAGGTGTTTACACCATCTCTTCCTAATTACGAATTTCATGTAACTAACATAAGATCCAAATTTTCTATCTTATAAATATTTCTTGTTTGGCAAATTTCTCTTAGTAAATCCACCATTAACTTATCAAAATCATCTCCTATTGATACATATTCCATAAGCCATTCATCTTTCACATAAACTCATGTTTTGGAGTTGAAAAATAGGTTTTTGTAATATAGTTCTTTTTCCATTCGAAAATTCAAAGTTTATTTGATGAAACAAAATTTGTTCGTGAGCCTTTTGGCTCTTCATAAATATTCTAACTAAAAAAAAAACATTTGTTTACATAAGCCAAAATCTTTATGGCCATTTATTCATTCTAAACAAAATAAATGCATAAGATCTCAAATGACATGTAAGGGATGGATGTTTAGAAGCTAGATCTTAGTGTGATGATCATGTTAGATGCATGAAATGAAGTATACTATTATGATAACAATTTAGTAGCAAGATTTCTACATAAGATCATCACTATATGAACATATATTACGATCATGACAAAAATATGTGGTTAAAACATAATATCCACAAGTTGTGATGGCTTGATCATCATGTTTTAGTGATTTCCCATCCTTAGCATGAAGCTCATGGGGATTTTTTTATGAATCCACACATGAATGATCTTACCATTATGTTTTTGTGTGATAGTGTATAGATTATACCTATTAAGCTTGTAAGACAAGAGGACTTGAAGAAAAAAATGTTTAGAAATGTTGTGTGTGAGGGGGGCTCATGGCCAAGAGAGAAAAAAGAGAGAGGGTTTGTAAAATTTCCAGAAGTGAAAATGAAGAAAGAGAATAAAAGTGTAATAGAAGGCATAAAAGGATATATATAGAGAGAGGTATTAGGGTTTGTGTGAATAAATAAAAGGAGAAAGTAAAACAAATGAGAGGGAAATTGGGAGGGGGTAGTGCCGACCAAGAGAGGGAGAGGGAGGAAAGAGTGTGGTGAAATTTTTCAAAATTAATTTGTGTAATAATATGTACAATTTGTTGGGAAAAGAAAATGGTAATTGGTGAATTGTAGGATGTAAGAGTAGGGGTATGGCTTATGAGTGTGAGTAAGGTATGGGCTTGTACTTATGAATAATAGATTAGACAATTAAATTACCGATTATTAAGGAAAATACGATAAAAATGTTATAACTGTAATTTTTAAATCGAAAAATTATAGTAAATATATTTTTGAATTTCTTATTAAATTTCAGTCTTAAAGAGTATTTCGAATATTTTTCTAATTTCAAGTCTTGGGCAGGTTTTCCGGAATGGATCCCGATCGGTTCGAAACAGATAATTTCCAAAACTAATCTTTTTATGTTTCGATATATTCTTTAGAACTATAATCTAGATTAACTTGCTTTCAAAAGTTCTATGATTTTATTCTCAGTGAAGTCAGACTTAGGGTTCTAGGTTTCTTTCTAACCCAAGTTATTCCAATTTAAGGTTTCGGTTTCCGATTCAATTCTCGAAGTCAAGCTTGGTTTACAAAGAAATTGGGGTTTACATGAAAGCTAGCATTAATGGGTCTTTAAATTATGTAACTACCACAACCTTAGGAAACACTTGGGATCACCTTTGCTTCATAAGAGAATAAGTAAACAAACTTATAAGGGGTTGGTTAACAAGATAAGACAAAAGTTTTTTGCTTAGAAATCTCATAATTTATCTTTAGCAGGTCGTGTGACACTGGCGAAGGCATGTATCTAGTTAATCCCAGTATTCCAAATGCAAACTACAAAGCTCTCTCATAATATATGTGAGGAGATTGACAAATTGATTAGAAGTTTTGTGCGAGGTTCTTCTGTAGATAAAAGGAAACTTCATCTCATAAATTGGGACACTCGATGTTCTAACAAAGATGGTGGAGGTTTAGGTTAGAGAAAGATGCAATGTAATAATTCTTCCTTTCTTATGAAACTTTATTAGGAATTTATTGCCCAAAATGACAAACTATGGGTTAATGTTGTTAAGCAGAAATATTACTCAAATGATTCTGCTAATTCTGAGGATTAGAAAGCTAGTTCGGCTTAAATTTTTTATAGAGGAATGAATCACATTTGGCACCTGTTCTAACATCGAATTACTTGGAACCATAGAAATGATTGAAAGGTATGCTTTTGGGATGTTAGGTGGATTTAAGGCAATGAAACGTTAGCTGAATTCTCTCTTCAACCCATTTCAAAACTTGACAGTAATACTACAATAAGCAAGTTTGTTACGACCTCTAGATCTTAGGATTTTGTTGCTTTGTCTCAAGTTTTACCAAAAGCCATTTGTGATATATCAGAGCCACCCTGCCTATCTAGCATGGAAATGAAGATACTCCCTCTTAGATGTATAGTCGAACTAGTTCCTTCTTGATTAAAGAGGTCTATAATTGGCTTGAGTAAACCCCGAGAATTCTAAGGAAATAGGATAGTAAAAATTAAGATAGATATTGGAGTCCGTCTAACCGGTTAAGCCTCTATTAGGAAGTCTAGGATATTTTAAACTTATTATGACCAAAAATCCTAGCTCGGGAATTTCTAGATATTAAAAGAACATAGTAAATTTTATAATCTGAGTCTAGAATCTAGGATATAAGTAAAAATAAAATTTTATTTCAAGAAAATTAGAAAGCTCATAACTTGTAGTATATATAGAATGAAAATGATCATTAAAGATAAACCGTTAGGTTATAAATATGTACTAAAAAGCTATAAACAAGCTATAATTAATAATCTAGACTTCAAATAAAAATTTTAGACCACACCATAGTGTTAGTTAGAAAATTTGGAGTCCATAGACACAATTTTATATTTTGACCTTTTAGGTCCCGAAACCCTAATCGCGTAAGACCAAACTTTAAAATTACTAAATCGCGTAAATTTTAAACTTAAAATTTGAAGTCAACCATATTGTAGGAATATTTTAGGACCTAAATTAAATTTTTTTTAGAATAAAAATTTTACGAAACTGATATTAAGATACGCGTAGGGATAGATTTTGACGTAATTAATTAGATATTTTAAATTTTACTATTTTTCCCAATTGTTAGATGCATGTTACGGTGATGTAGAGGTCCAAGTTGCAGCTCCAAAAGTTTACCAATCCACCTGCAAATGAGTCAAAGATGGTTAAAATAAAAGGGTAAAAGTTAGACAAATGAACCAATTAGGGAGCTCCAACAACACACTAATTATTACCCTTAATTAAACACTTCCAAATCAGCTAGAATGTGGACCAGCTGCCCTCCTCTTCTATATATTTTTTTTCACCGTGGAACTCCTTGCATCAGCCAATTGTACAAATAAATTAATTTAAATAAATTCAAACACTTAAACAACAAGTCATCCACATCTATAAATAGGTAAGTTAGTCAACAAAACAATTAGACTTGCAACCACCAGCCCACTCTTTCTCTTCCCACCAGCTGCTACACGTGAATATCACACACACATACACATTCCACAAATTTGAATTTCCCTCCTCCATATCCTCTAGTCTTCAATATAACCTTCCAACAAAATTAGTAAAACACAACCTAAGCTCAAACTACCATTTTAGAAGACTACCAATTGTTCTACCATTAAGAAAGCAAAGGTAAAAAAAAAAAATTGTAAAGTTAGTTATTTATTTCATAAAATATAGTAGACTTACTAAATTGCTAAACTATGTAGGTCTTGATCAAATTAGAAAGGAAAGTTTACCATCTATACTCCTAAATCCTCAAGGTAAGTCCTACACCTCTAAATTATTTCCTTGTTCTAAATTAAGAAAATGAATATCATACATTGCCATAGATACATTTTTAGAAGCCTCCATAAAGTTGTAATGATAGTAGTGCAAATGGAAATAATGTAGGATAAATTTTTGAATGAATTAGAATAAGAAGGAGCATTGGAGAAAAATTGTCTAAAACCCTAGAATTTAGCTTTGATAATTACTACAAGACTATTGTTTTAAAAACCCTAGCTCATAATCTTGTAAATTAGTGAATACAATATAATTGTCATCTAAACAATTAGAATTAGCTAATGAATTACCTAGGGAAAAGTCTTGAACTAAAGACTCATAATAGGAAGTTGCTAAAATATAGATAAGGAAATTTCTATGGAGTAGACATAACCTTTAGAAAATTACTCTAAACCGAATACATAATAATTAATTTGATTAATTTAAAAATAAGGTAGAATGGTCATTAGTAATCTAAATAGAAACCCTTTAATTCTAAATGAGAACCCACTATACATAAGGTTAAAAGACAAGATATAATAGAAGAAAATATTGATATCACTAAGCACATTGATAGGTAAAAATAAATTAGAGTTCAAATAAGATTCTTTGCCATTAGTAGAAGTCTAAGAAGACTAAGAAATAAAAATGATCTTGAGAAAGTCTTACACTAATCATAGAAAACTATTTGCAAACCAATAAAATTAGTAACTAGCATACTATAGATAAAATAAGCTAACATAAGTAATATAAGTATACCTAAAGATTTTGTACTAAAAACATGAATTTAGAATTAATTCGATCACTTTTAGTAGCAAAAGTATATTCATACGAATTTTGTAAAATATAGAACATTCCATAAATCTTTAAATATAGACTATCTTTAGAATTGATGGAAATGACCTTACTAAGAGTTAAATTTATATAGGACACTTAGACACACATTAAGAGTATTATAAAGTAAATTATCTAATTTATGGAACTTCATTCATCAAAATAGGTGGATCCGAATCAAAATTAGACTTCCCGGAAGATTATTACGATTGAAGACATCATGAGCAGGTGAGTAACTCTGATCTATTACATTGTTTGTGTTTGTAACAATAGTAGCACCTAAAGTTATATATGAATTTGATTGTATGAAGCATGTGGGGTTGGGAATTGTTTTTCTTGAGTGATGAATGAATTGAGTGCTAAATTGTGATTATTTAAAAGTGATAACAAGAATTGTGTGAAAAATTGTTGAAGCATGTTGAGAATTGTCTGTAAACTGTTTGGTCATTTATAATCAATTTATAACTGACAGGCTTATAACTTAAAGGATCATACATTGCATAACTTGCAAATATTGCATAAAGGTGTGACAGCTTGCTACGTGTTAGTATTTCGGATCTCGGTTAATGTTTGGTTTTTCTAGATGTAAATTTCCTAGTTCTTCCAAAATTATCCTGTTCTGTTCGGTTCCACGGGAACTACTCGGCAAAAGAAGGAACGCCGCCCTGGTATCGGCTTGAAATAACTAATACTTAATGGAGTCTCTTTGTTCCTAAAGGAAATTGAGTGAAGAAACTATAATCACAAAGAAAAGAATAAAGTGAGAATTATTATTCCTATGGTTCTCTGTTTCTCCTGAGCAAGTGGGTCATAAGGATATGATCCTTGACTAGGTTCCTTCAACCCCGATGTGAGGGCAAATCTACATCCTGTTTGGATTCCGGTTGTCCAAACTTGTAATTGTACATATGCTTGAATGTTGCATACACTTGTTTGATAAATTACTTGTTTGTTGTGCTTATGTGTAATATGTGATGGTTATTCACTGAGCTGTAGAAATGCTCATACTCCAACAGATTTTTCAGGGTCATTCTCAAACCGTGGCTAGTACCATCTCGAAGATTAGAACGGGTAAGGAGCCACGTTAGCAAGTTATGGAAGTAGTTAACAAAGATTTAGATCTCTTGTATTAGTAAACTTACATTATTTTACATTTCTAGTTGTAAGTCGATAAAACAGTTTGTAATAGTTTATACAAACTTTATATGAAGTTTATTTTATCTGTTTTGTATGTTTTATGTATGTACATCATTTCTTATCAAGCAACTTAAAAGATCCTGTTTTCATGTCACATCCTTTAGAGTAACTAGTTGTATTGTATAGAAACCAATACTACATACAATACAGTACAACTAGGGTACCCTATGGGGCGTGACAGTTTTAGTTGGTATCAGAGCACGGTTGCAATGATAAGAAAGATTACTATACATAAGAAATACAAAGAATAGAAATAAAATAGTCATGGGTTAGCATAGAATAAGTAATTTAAGAATAGGAACAACTAAACAAATAAAAATAAACTTGTGTGATTTTGATTAATCATGCACTTTTATTTTGTTTTGTTTTGTTCTGATCAGGAGGACCGGGATACATGTCTGAGGAGATGGGAATCCTTTGCCATGCTAGATATGGAGAATCTGACAGAGTACAGAAGGAGGCTTAGAGTATTGCTGGAAGATCTGGCACTTAATGGCATAGTTATGAAGCTAGAAGAAGTTTATGGCACTTGGAAAAGGGGACTACTACCTTTGTTTAAGGAATGGTTGATGCTCATAGAGAGGGCTTTTCCTAATCCCGGCACTCCAGTGGAGGTGATATATAGATTGGAGAGGATAGCAAAAGAAAAAGGTGGAGCCCTAGAGATAGATGATGTGTATTCATTATTTCTGCAAAATCTATTAGCCACTCCCTCCAGATTTTCGCTTCTGGGAAACCATTGGTAAGAAAGGTGTATGCTCATGACATAAGGAGTGATCATATGGGAGTTAGGGATACTGATCCATTCACTGATGGCCAGATGCTAGATCATGCTCTTGGTGCACAATACTCTTATGCTGATTTGATGACTAGACCTCCAGTGATACCGGAAGGAATTAGTGAATATGCCTAGAGTACCCCCACCTACTAGGCAAGCTGCAGGAGTGTCACATCCTACAGGGGTTAGATCACAGGTACCGGAGATGGTACAGTTGGGACACCTACAAGAGGAGTTGGTATGACTGAGAGAGGAAATAGGAGATAGGAGAGAATTTGGAGATCAATGCTTAAGGGAAGCCTTGGATACGGCTAATGAGACATATAGGCAAGTGTATGACGCATACATGCATGCATTCCAGCCTGAGCCACTGCATCCAGACCTTGGACCACCTTTTGGAGGGTGGATTCCTTGGGAAGTGGAGCACCCGAGTTTTAGAGGCAAATAATACAGACCAAGTGTTCCAGCACCGGTGATACCTGAGGTGCCTAGGACAGCTGGGATAAGAATTAGAGAGCCTGACCCAGTACAGGTACCACAGCAGGACAAACAATGGAACCAGAGGACAGATGGGAGTCAGAGTGACTCAAATAGTGTGAAGTTATCCTGACTTGGATCCTAGGGATAGGGGTAAGAGGCCCCTGTATCGTGACCCTAGGAGAGATGAGTGAGGAGTGAATGAGTAAAGTATGAGTAGTAGTATGTAATTAGAAGACTATGAGCTACTAGATGTAAATGCCACTTTTGACATGTATATAGTAGTATTAGGCATAGTAGTTATGATGGTAGTTTTTTGTTAACTATATGCACTATGTGCTTTTGACATATAATGTAAATTATGTTTGATAGTAATGAAGTTCTATTTGTGTATGATGATGTGAATTTCTAAATAGCTTAAGGATAGCATGAAGATTAATATCCAAATTAGTAAACTTGTTTAAATTATATACTAGTACTAAAAAGTGTTCTAATGTTAATAGAGTACCAAGGACAAGAACCGGGAATAGTAGAGGAAGAGGCGAGTCCTCACCAACCAATCACCTAGTAATACCTCTGAGCCACCTCAAGATCGCTTAGGCTATACTTATGGCAATTCAACAACAAAATGTCCTGATACTGCAAGCTTTAAGGTCGGGACAAACATACCAAACAATGCCCCCATCAAATGAGACACCCAATGTATCCAAGAACCAATGGAAGACCAGGAACTCCAATACGTCAACTCAACCATCCAATTGAACCTGGAAACTCGGGACAAACCCCTGAACTGGCCCCGAGAGTGCAAACACCTGGACAAGAATTGCAACCCTACACCGAGCCCAGAGGAATTTATTACCTGAATTCATCAATGCAATAGATATTTTGAAGGGCATCCCGGCAGACCTGAAGAAGCCGAGGATTGGATAGCTCAGATCGAAAGGTCTTTTGATGCTTTCCAAATACCTGAAGCCCTAAAGACATCTATGGATCATATCTATTGAGGTTAAGGGCAAGAATTTGGTGGGATTCTAAATTAAGAACCTTACCACAGCCGGTAACATGGGAAACATTCAAGACGGAGTTTTTAAAAGAATATTTCCCGGAAGCTTAAAGCAAAATATAGTACCGAGCTGATGAACCTGAGTCAAGGAAAAAGACTATTGATGATTGAGCATGATTTAATCGACTACTACAATTTGCCCCTGATGCATATAAAGATAGTGATGAGTTGAAGAAACAAACTTTTATGGCCGGATTAGAGCCACATTTCCAGAGGAGGCTTGCTGAGTTTGAGATATCTGATTTTGCTGCTTTAGTGGAAAAGCACGAGTTATCGAACGTGCAAAGGTTTATGAAATGGAAAGATATAGAAAGAGAGGACAAACATATGGGAAAAGAACTTCGATAGTTCGAGAACTGATTTTATCCCTAAAAAGACCAAATTCATAAAAAGGTGGAATTAAGAATGGAATGGCCGGGAAAAGTATTACTTGCTGGAAATGCAAGAAATCCCACTACCCGAGAGATTGTCCTCAGTTGCAACACAAATGTTATTACTGTGGAGAAAGTGGACACATGGCCAATTCATGCCCAAAGAGAAGTGGGGCCACTTGTTTTATCTGTGGAAAGGTCGGGCATATATCTACCAACTGCCCACAACGATCTGGATCTTCACAACAAAAGGAACAGTGGGAACAACGCCAAACCGAAGGGATAACAACGCAAATAAAGCTACCGGAACCGCTAGGGTCTATGTTATGCAAGGAATCCCAATGGAAGGAGAAGTAGAAGAAGTAGATGAAGGAAATGTTTGGGATAATGCTGACATAGAAGATACCGAGCTAATTGCAGGTATGTACCTATAACCTTGTTATGTTATAATGCTCAATTGCACTTAGACTCACAAGTTAGAAATTTCATGTCAATTAATAACATAGAATCATTACCTGATAAATAGGAATCATACAAAAAGGGTCATCCTGTGTATGCATTGTTTGACACTGGCGCTACGCATTCTTTCATTAAAGATGACTTGGCAAGACAAATAGGACTGACCAGTGAGACTATGGATAATTAGGATTTCTACTCCTACCGGAGGTTTGGTTATAACCCATGAAATTGCAAAAAGATGTCCATTGAGATTAGGTGAACAAGAGACAGTCGCTGATCTTATTTTGGTATATACACAAGTATGAAGTCATTCTAGGCATGACTTGGTTGACTATGGTAGGAGCAAAGATTGATTGTCAACTTAAAACAATATCATTTTGGATTGCCAAGGAAGAGAGGATATTACACAGGGGAAATAATTGAGGGTCATGAAACTAGAATGACTGTCATCAAAGTATGAAGAGGAAGCTACTGAATTGAAAAGAAGCATAATAAATGCTATGGAAGGTGAACGGAGAAGCCTAATTCAAAATCCGAAGTAATGAATATCCAGATGTATTTCCTGAGGAACTACCAGGTTTACCCCCATCAAGAGAAGTGAATTTTCAATTGATTTAATACCGGGAACAGAACCAGTATCAAAACCCCCTTACCGAATGGCACCCGTGGAATTGAAGGAATTAAAGTACAATTACAAGAATATGGATAAAGGATTTATCGTCCAGTGTGCACCATGGGGAGCACCGGTTTTATTTGTCAAAAAGAAAGATGGTTCTATGAGGTTATGCATAGATTACGGGAATTAAACCGAGTTACCATAAAGAACAAGTACCCATTGCCAAGAATTGATGATCTATTTGACCAATTAGAGGAGCAAAGTGTTTTCTCATTGAATTGATCTAAAGTCAGGATATCATCAAATTCGAGTTAAAGCCAATGTACCTAAGACCGCATTTCGGACTCGATATGGTCACTATGAATTTTTGGTTATGCCATTTGGATTGACAAATGCACCAGCAGTCTTTATGGATTTGATGAATCGGATATTTCGACCTCTACTAGATGTTTGTGTTATCATATTCATTGATGACATATTGGTATACTCGTCTTCTGAAGAGCAACATGAAGAACATTTAAGAATGGTGTTGCAAATATTAAGGGAAAATAAATTGTATGCCAAATTGTCTAAATGTGACTTTTGGCTTAAGAGTATATCATTCCTTGGGCATATTGTATCTGCTGAAGGGATATCTGTGGATCCTACAAAATTAAGGCTATTGTGGACTGGAAAAGGCCAGAAAATATCACTGAAGTAAGAAGCTTCTTAGGATTAGCTGGATATTATAGGAAATTTGTGAAGGACTTTTCTAAGATTGCTCAACCACTAAGCCAGCTAACCAGGAAGAATGAGAAGTTTGAATGGAATGAAAAACGAGAGCAAAGTTTTCAAGAAGAAAAGACTGTAACTGCTCCAGTATTAGTCTTACCCAATGATAAAGATCCGTTTGCCATCTATAGTGATGCATCAAGGAATGGACTGGGTTGTGTATTGATGCAAAATGAGAAAGTAATAGCATATGCATCTCGACAACTAAAACCACATGAGGTGAATTACCCAACCCATGATTTGGAATTAGCCGCTATTGTATTTGCCCTTAAAATATGGAGACATTATTGTATGGGCAAAGATGTGAAATATATACAGATCATAAGAGCTTAAAGTATATATTCACTCAAAAAGAGTTGAACATGAGACAACGGAGATGGCTTGAATTAATCAAAGATTATGATTTGGCATCAATTATCATCCAGGACGGGTTAACGCAGTTGCTGATGCTTTAAGTCGAAAAAGTTATGGAGAGATCGCCTCAATGTTAACTAAGCAAAGAGAGCTCAAGGAATTCGAAAGATTAAATCTAGGATTCACAATACCAAATTCCGAGGCTGAGATTGCAATTTAACTGTGGAACCAACCTTACTTCAGAAAATTAAAGAAGGACAAAAGCAAGATGAAGAACTCCATAAAATTATGCAAAGCACAAATAGGATAAATATAAAGATTTCCAAGTTGATGAAGAAGGAGTTCTCAAACTGAACAATAGACTATGTGTGCCTAATGACTCGGACCTAAAGAAAGAATTGATGTATGAAGCTCACATTCTGGATGCAATTCATCCAGGAGAAACAAAGACATCAAGAGTTAAAGAGCGCATATTGGTGGAATGGAATGAAAAGAGAGGTTGCAGATATGTTGCAAAATGTGAAACTTGCAAAGGATAAAAGCTGAACATCAAGACCAGGTGGATTACTACAACCTTTACCTATCCAGAATGGAAATGGGATCAAGTATCCATGGATTTCGTGTGTTCTTTACCTAAACAAGAGCAGGACATGATGCCGTATGGGTAATTGTGGATAGACTCACTAAATCAGCTCATTTCTTACCCATAAACATGACTTACTCATTGGAAAGGTTAGCACAGATATATTGAAGGAAATTGTTAGATTGCATGGAATACCTGCGGGAATCGTATCAGATAGAGATCCAAGGTTTGTTTCTAAGTTCTGGACTGGATTACAGAAAGCTTTGGGGACACGATTACAATTCAGTACTGCCTATCATCCCCAAACCGATGGACAAACAGAAAGAACTATACAAACCCTTGAGGACATGTTGAGATCTGTATTTGAATTTAAAGGAAATTGGGATCAACACTTACCTTTGGTTGAATTTGCATATAATAACAGCTACCACTCAAGTATTGGATGCCACCATATGAAGCTTTATGGGAGAAAGTGTAGATCGCCATTATTTTGGGACAATTTGGAGAAGGTAACAGTAGGTCCTGAACTTGTGCAAGAAACATTAATAAAGTATCCTCATCAAACAAAAGATGAAAGAAGCACAAGATAGACAAAAGAGTTGGGCAGATATGAAAAGACGAGAACTTGAATTTAAGGAAGGAGACCATGTTTACCTTAAAGTCAGCCCTATCAAAAGTCTTCATCATCGACAAACCCAAGGAAATTAAGTCCTCGATACATCGGACCTTTTGAAATCTTGGACAGAGTGGGAACTTCAGCATACCGTTTGGCGTTACCCCCAAACCTTTCAGGATACATAATGTATTTCACGTATCAGTTCTACGGAAATATACCCGATCCAGATAAAGTGGTTGAATTGGAACCAATCACCCTGAAGGAGAATTTGACGTATGAGAAGTCTCCTATTCAATCTTGGACAACAAAGTACAGACTCTCAGGAATAAGGAAATTCGATATGTCAAGGTTTATGGGATCCACAAACTGAGGAGATAACTTGGGAACTAGAAGATGAAGTTCGAAAGAGTCATCCTCACCTCTTTGAGAAACCAACGTATCCAGCTTTGAGGACAAAGCTTATTTTATGGGGGGGAGGATGTAAACCCCGAGAATTCTAAGGAAATAGGATAGTAAAAATTAAGATAGATATTGGAGTCGTCTAACCGGTTAAGCCTTTATAGGAAGTCTAGGATATTTTAAACTTATTTATGACCTAAAAACCCTAGCTCGGAATTTTAGATATTAAAAGAACTATAGTAAATTTTATAATCTGAGTCTAGAATCTAGATATAAGTAAAATAAAATTTTATTTCAAGAAATTAGAAAGCTCATAACTTGTAGTATATATAGAATGAAAATGATCCATTAAAGATAAACCGTTAGGGTTATAAATATGTACTAAAAAGCTATAAACGCTATAATTAATAATTAGACTTCAAATAAAAATTTTAGACCACACCATAGTGTTAGTTAGAAAATTTGGAGTCCATAGACACCAATTTTATTTTGACCTTTTAGGTCCCGAAACCCTAATCGCGTAAGACCAAACTTTAAAATTACTAAATCGCGTAAATTTTAAACTTAAAATTTGAAGTCAACCATATTGTAGGAATATTTTAGGACCTAAATTAAATTTTTTTAGAATAAAAATTTTACGAAACTGATATTAAGATACGCGTAGGGATAGATTTTGACGTAATTAATTAGATATTTTAAATTTTACTATTTTTCCCAATTGTTAGATGCATGTTACGGTGATGTAGAGGTCCAAGTTGCAGCTCCAAAAGTTTACCACATCCACCTGCAAATGAGTCAAAGATGGTTAAAATAAAAGGGTAAAAGTTAGACAAATGAACCAATTAGGGAGCTCCAACAACACACTAATTATTACCCTTAATTAAACACTTCCAAATCAGCTAGAATGTGGACCAGCTGCCCTCCTCTTCTATTTTTTTTCACCGTGGAACTCCTTGCACCAGCCAATTGTACAAATAAATTAATTTAAATAAATTCAAACACTTAAACAACAAGTCATCCACATCTATAAATAGGTAAGTTAGTCAACAAAACAATTAGACTTGCAACCACCAGCCCACTCTTTCTCTTCCCACCAGCTGCTACACGTGAATATCACACACACACATACACATTCCACAAATTTGAATTTCCCTCCTCCATATCCTCTAGTCTTCAATATAACCTTCCAACAAAATTAGTAAAACACAACCTAAGCTCAAACTACCATTTTAGAAGACTACCAATTGTTCTACCATTAAGAAAGCAAAGGTAAAAAAAAAAAATTTAAAGTTAGTTATTTATTTCATAAAATATAGTAGACTTACTAAATTGCTAAACTATGTAGGTCTTGATCAAATTAGAAAGGAAAGTTTACCATCTATACTCCTAAATCCTCAAGGTAAGTCCTACACCTCTAAATTATTTCCTTGTTCTAAATTAAGAAAATGAATATCATACATTGCCATAGATACATTTTTAGAAGCCTCCATAAAGTTGTAATGATAGTAGTGCAAATGGAAATAATGTAGGATAAATTTTTGAATGAATTAGAATAAGAAGGAGCATTGGAGAAAAATTGTCTAAAACCCTAGAATTTAGCTTTGATAATTACTACAAGACTATTGTTTTAAAAACCCTAGCTCATAATCTTGTAAATTAGTGAATACTATATAATTGTCATCTAAACAATTAGAATTAGCTAATGAATTACCTAGGAAAAGTCTTGAACTAAAGACTCATAATAGGAAGTTGCTAAAATATAGATAAGGAAATTTCTATGGAGTAGACATAACCTTTAGAAAATTACTCTAAACCGAATACATAATAATTAATTTGATTAATTTAAAAATAAGGTAGAATGGTCATTAGTAATCTAAATAGAAACCCTTTAATTCTAAATGAGAACCCACTATACATAAGGTTAAAAGACAAGATATATAATAGAAGAAAATATTGATATCACTAAGCACATTGATAGGTAAAATAAATTAGAGTTCAAATAAGATTCTTTGCCATTAGTAGAAGTCTAAGAAGACTAAGAAATAAAAATGATCTTGAGAAAGTCTTACACTAATCATAGAAAACTATTTGCAAACCAATAAAATTAGTAACTAGCATACTATAGGTAAAATAAGCTAACATAAGTAATATAAGTATACCTAAAGATTTTGTACTAAAAACATGAATTTAGAATTAATTCGATCACTTTTAGTAGCAAAAGTATATTCATACGAATTTTGTAAAATATAGAACATTCCATAAATCTTTAAATATAGACTATCTTTAGAATTGATGGAAATGACCTTACTAAGAGTTAAATTTATATAGGACACTTAGACACATTAAGAATATTATAAAGTAATTATCTAATTTATGGAACTTCATTCATCAAATAGGTGGATCCGAATCAAAATTAGACTTCCCGGAAGATTATTACGATTGAAGACATCATGAGCAGGTGAGTAACTCTGATCTATTACATTGTTTGTGTTTGTAACAATAGTAGCACCTAAAAGTTATATATGAATTTGATTGTATGAAGCATGTGGGGTTGGGAATTGTTCTTTCTTGAGTGATGAATGAATTGAGTGCTAAATTGTGATTATTAAAGTGATAACAAGAATTGTGTGAAAAATTGTTGAAGCATGTTGAGAATTGTCTGTAAACTGTTTGGTCATTTTATAATCAATTTATAACTGACAGGCTTATAACTTAAAGGATCATACATTGCATAACTTGCACAAATATTGCATAAAGTGTGACAGCTTGCTACGTGTTAGTATTTCGGATCTCGGTTAATGTTTGGTTTTTCTAGATGTAAATTTCCTAGTTCTTCCAAAATTATCCTGTTCTGTTCGGTTCCACGGAACTACTCGGCAAAAGAAGGAACGCCGCCCGTGGTATCGGCTTGAAATAACTAATACTTAATGGAGTCTCTTTGTTCCTAAAGGAAATTGAGTGAAGAAACTATAATCACAAAGAAAAGAATAAAGTGAGAATTATTATTCCTATGGTTCTCTGTTTCTCCTGAGCAAGTGGGTCATAAGGATATGATCCTTGACTAGGTTCCTTCAACCCCGATGTGAGGGCGCAAATCTACATCCTGTTTGGATTCCGGTTGTCTAAACTTGTAATTGTACATATGCTTGAATGTTGCATACACTTGTTTGATAAATTACTTGTTTGTTGTGCTTAATGTGTAATATGTGATGGTTATTCACTGAGCTGTAGAAATGCTCATACTCCAACAGATTTTTCAGGGTCATTCTCAAACCGTGGCTAGTACCATCTCGAAGATTAGAACGGGTAAGGGAGCCACGTTAGCAAGTTATGGAAGTAGTTAACAAAGATTTAGATCTCTTGTATTAGTAAACTTACATTTATTTTACATTTCTAGTTGTAAGTCGATAAAACAGTTTGTAATAGTTTATACAAACTTTATATGAAGTTTATTTTATCTGTTTTGTATGTTTTATGTATGTACATCATTTCTTATCAAGCAACTTAAAAGATCCTGTTTTCATGTCACATCCTTTAGAGTAACTAGTTGTATTGTATAGAAACCAATACTACATACAATACAGTACAACTAGGGTACCCTTTGTGGCGTGACACTTTTGAGATTCCTTCTCTTTCTCTTGAGATGTGTTGGAAGAAATTATGGAAATAGGAAGGACCAGAGAGAATAATATCTTTTCTTGAGCTTGCTCGACATGGAAGGCTCCTTACTAATGTGTTATGCTTTCGAAGAAGTATTTCTCCTCATGATAGGTATACTAGATGCAATTATGGCGAAGAGAGTGCTATACATGACTTACGAGATTGTCCAACAGCAAGATGCACATGGAATCAACTGCTTGCCAAATTTTAGGTTAAGAATCTTTTTGTAGAAGATAATAGCTGGTTGGAACAAAATTTCCCATGCAAACTACCACTATAGGATCACTTTCGGTGTAACTTGTTGGAGACTTTGGTCCTGGAGAAATCAAATAGTTTATAAGGGGACTATTAAGGGCAGTACAGATCTAGTTAGATCAATATGGAATCATGTGGATGAGATTATTAGAAATAATGTAATTTTAAGAAGCCCTAAGCTTAATAGAAGGCTGAATAGAAGTGCTAACTAGTTTGCTCCTGAAAAGGGATGGCTTAAGCTCTATTGTAATGGAGCGGTTTGTCGGGATTTTGGGTATGTAGGAGCAGAAGGTTTGTGGCATGATTCTATGGCTAAATTTCTTGTTGGGTTTCAGGTTCATTTAGGCAGATGTACCTTTTTTTCTATAGAATGTTGTCTAGAGATTTCTTGGAATAAAGGCTTTAGAAAGTTGATAATTAAGTTAGATTCATGGGAGATTATTAATCGTTTATCAGGTAGAATAATTACTTGTCCCCTTATTACCAAAATAAGGAATCTACTTGGCCGACCATGGATGGTTCAAGTAAACCATATTTTTAGAGACTGCAGTCCATGCGTTGATAAACTTGTGAAGGATGCTATAAATCAGAGTAACGAGCTGAAGACCTTCGAAGATCTCCCTGATAGTATAGGATTACTAGTTGTAAATGACGTAATTAGCTAATTCGTTTGTTTTTTAACCTTTGGCCTTAGAGCCACAAAAAAAAAAAATGAATAGGTATTCACATCCTTTTTATTTGAGTTATTCTATTAATTTTGTCTTAAAGTCACTTAAGATTTTAATAAATCAACCATCCTTAATTATTTTTACTATTTTAGTTCTCAAACATTTTACAAATGCTTTTCTTTAACAACAATTTACAGCTATTTATAGTTAGTATTGTGGTCAACTTCCCAAAGAATTGTACATTGGTGCACATAACCTTCTAATTGGTTGATATTTATTGATTTAATTAAATAATATCAACATAACTTTTTTTTTTTTTTTTGTGAAAAAGAAAGCTTCTTTGAAAATGTATCTCTATTTGGAAAGCTATATTCAAGTGAAAATTCTATGGTCATGTTGTGTTCCTTACATTATTGAATAGTTTAAATTTCTATCCAACTATGATTGACCATTAAATTAAAAAGATTAATCATTATATTTATTTTACTGGTTACATAGGTTAGTTGTATTTGCAATTTGAGCAACTTCTCGTTTCTTGACCTTTGCTTAGGGTCAATATCACAAATGATATATGAACTTTAACGAAATGTACAATCAAGTACCTAAACTTTTAAATTGATCAATTTAGTACTTAAACTTGGAAATTGATTAATTTAATACATGAAAGAACTTTTTGATTACACTAGCAATACCTATATCAAGTTCTTTTATGTATTAACTTGATCCATTTCAAAGTTTTTTAGATATTGAATTGATCAATTTCAAAGTTTAAGTACTAAATTGATCAATTTTAAAGTCTAGGTATCAAATTACATATTTTGTTAAAGTTCAAATACCATTTGTGATATTATCTCGTTTGCTTATTAGACCCTTCATCATTGCTTCCAATGTCAAGAATACAACAAATACTCAAGCATGTGAGTTGAGATATTCAAATCTCAAAGTTTAAAAATTAAAATGGATTTTTTTTTTTAAGATCGCAAGTAGCCAACCACAACAAAAAAAAAAAATAAAAGTAAAAATAAAAACCTAAGATAAGCGTTGGGAATTGTTCGGCCGTCTTGTTCCTATATATCATGAGTCTATAAAAAATTACTTGTTTTATGGACTACCGCATCTAAATGATTATTTTAATAAAGGAATTTTATTAAAAATACATGTAAGTAATGAAAAGGGCATCTCAAAAAATAGAGCTAACATAAGTAACAATTTATAATTGTTAAAAATACAACTGTTTGGAAACATGTGACTATTTATAATTGGTCAATTATAACAGTTAATATATGTAGTGTAAATGATCTTAAATAGTCTATTAGGTACCAAAATTAATTATATAAAAGTAGAAGTAGTTAGTTGAGTAGTTAGTGAAAGTTTAGGCAAAAAATGTTACATGATCCTAAGAAAAGTATAAAACTTTAAGGAATATACAAAAAGTATATAAAAATATTAGGGACTCAGTATGTATTTTTCTTAATTTTATTTGAATTAGTCACAAATTTAAAGATCTATGTTTTCATCATTAACATTTAAACTAAAATAAAACTCTTTTGATAAACATTTGGTAGCTCTTTCTTTCTTTCCTTTTTTTTTCCCTTTTTTTATGTAGTTTTCATTATAAGCATTTAGCAAAATCAATGAAACACTCATAAATTCATTTCAAAACAAAAAACGTGGGGTAATTTCCCTAACGGTTTTTACCATTTGGAAAAAAAAAAAAAAGCTTTTAGCTTTTAGTTACAAACTCACCTAAGCCTAACATAAAATAAACTAAGGAAAACCTTAGTGCTCTCTCTCATTCTTACTCTTCTTGCACAATATCCATATGAGATTGTTTTGACATCGAAAATGTGAAATAAAGTCATCCTTTTATAAGTTTGTGTCCGATGTGGTTACCACAATTGGCTGATCACATGCAACAAGTGTGGCGGTTAACCTAAGAGAAGTCCTAAACTAATAACAGATGTACGATGTCGCAGAGAGAAGCGTGAGAGGAGGAATAAAAAAAACTCAATTTCTTGAGTTTGTGAGTATAACAGAAGATCAAATCAGATAGATTCGATTATTCTTGACTTGTTCTTCGTAGAATAAGTGCTTTTATATTTCTTGAAGATGTTTCAGCAGATTTTCCACCTTGATCTTAGTGTAGCAATATGCAAAAATGGCCCTAAAAGAGAAGAGAAGCCATTTATTTATAGATGGTGGAGGCTAATTTTAACCATTAGATAATGCTTGATTGAATGTACAAGATTAAACATGATTGATCACCATTAGATCATATCCAAATAATCTAATAGGCATCATCGAAGCCTTCTTTTCTTTAATGATGGGCTAGGCTAGGCTTTGAATAGGCTAGGGCTTTATTTATATTATAAAGGAAGCCCATTATAATTAAAACAACCCATTTTATATTTAAAATATACTTAAGGCTTATTTTATTCCACATAAACCCTAATTTAGCTAAACAAAGCTCAAATTAACCCAGCAAAACATTTTTGGAGTCTACTTTTCGTACACGAGAAAACCGAATTAGGTGGAGAGAGAAATGAACCAATCCGATCCTTATTATGAGCCTACAAGCTGAATCTCCCTACAACATCCCTTATTGAACTCAGTTTTTCTAAGCACTATTAGTAGCCTAAAAGATCATCTATGGCATGGCCAATTATCAAAATAGGCCTTATATTTTGCCCCTAGCCAAAAGCTCCTTTAACAAATCATAAAGGAGGTTTTGGGCATTTCATTAAGCACATTATCTTCAGATTTGTTGAAGAATACTAATAAGAAGTTGCACTTGACCTCAAATCATCTATTGCATTAATGAATCAATACTTTTGATGCTTGTCGATGAATCAAGATAAGCTGAAGTAGTCTTCTTTAAACTGATATGTCTTATACTTTTTCTGAACTACTACTAAGACATTAATTTCCTTGCATTATTCCATGTCACATCTTTTTATGATGGTCATCCTTTTTTTTAATGCTTAATAATTGAATAAAAGCATTAAATTAAGCTCATAAGCGTAGTAGTAAATAAGCAAATACTGTCGTGTAAGTGATGCGAAGCTCTAGAGTGAAGCCAAAAATGTATGGTAGGGTTACTGCAGCTGGCCGATCAATGTGATAAGTATGGTAGTTGACCTAAGAAAAGTTTTAAACTGATGACATGTGTAGAATGTCGTAGAGAATGGCATAGGAGGAGGAATAGATAAACCTAGTTTCTCGAGTGCACGAGTGTGACAAAAGATCAAATCATATGGATTTGGTTATTCTTGACTCATTTTTCATAACATAGGTGTTTTGATCTTTCTTGAAGATGTTTCAGTAGAGTTTTCACATTGCTCTCGATCTTAGAAATAGCCCTGAAAGAGAAGAGAAGCTGCTTATTTATAGATGGTGGAAGTAATGTCAACCATTGAATAATGCTTTATTGAACGTACAAGATGAAGCATGGCTTATCACCGTTAGATCATATCCAAAAAATCTTCTAGCCGTCATTGAAGCCCTTTTTTTTTAAATGGTGGGTTGAGCTAGGCTTTGTGAATGGGCTAGAGAGCTTTATCTATTATAAAGAAAAGCCCATTATAATTAAAACAACCCATATTATATTTAATATGGACTTAAGACTTATTTTATTCCACATAAGCTCATTATAATTAAAACAACCCATTTTATATTTAAAATGGACTTAAGACTTATTTAATTCCACATAAACCCTAATTTGGGCTTCAAGCCCAAATTAACCGAGAAAGACATTTTTGGAGTTTACTTTTCGTGCACAAAAAAAAAAAACCAGATTAGGCAAAGAGTAGAATAAACCGATCTGATGATCCCTATTGCGAGCCTAATAAGTGAAATCTTCCTACAATATCCCTTATCGGACTCGGTCTTCTAACCCTTATCACTAACCCAGAAGATCGGCCCATGGTATTAAGTTGGGCTAAAAACCTAATTACCGAAATGACCTTCTATAGTTTGCAATTTAGTTGGTGATAATGGTTAATTCAATATTATGAAACAAATTCTCCCTAAAGCTACCACTCTCTCACATTTAAAGGTAGAATTTGAGTATTTCAAACCTTAGTTATAAATACTATTGCGATTTTAAAAGATAAATTCAATGAATTTGAATGTTGTATCTAGTAATTAGATATACATTGTATGACATATAATTGCATGAGTCTATAGCAATAGTAGCTATGTATTGGGTTTTACAACTTCGCTATAGGATCAACATTAGTGCAGTTATATGATAACAGGTAAATTTAGATAAAGCGTCTGTTTAGCTAGCTTCTTTTGGCAAATATAGACACTTTTAAATTTTTTTAATAAATTGTTTATCAAGAAATAGATATAGATTAAAAAATTGCAATTCTTATGAAAAGATTAAATAGATAAAATATAGATGCAAATCAAATATATTTGCACATATCGTTTCGATACAAATACAAATACAAATGAAAAATAAATCATCCAAACAAACCCAAAATTGTTCTTACAAGTTTTCATAAATTTAATTATAATATGATTTGTAAAATTACAATGAATAAAAGTCATTTACTATAAAAGTTGATAGATTTATTATGGATTTGATGGTAGTTAATGAGCTTTTATGTTCCTATTGAGGTAAGAAAGCATTTGAAGTTTTAAGTGAGTCAATGAAGATAATAAGAATTATATACATCTATATATATATAATATATTTTTCAAAAAGACTTTATAAGTCTAAAGATTTAATTCTATGATATTTTTAAAGGATAATATCAGGACTGATACCTTAGTTTTGATAAAATATGCAATTAGATATCTAAACTTTAAAATTGATTAATTTAGTACATGAACTATGAAATTGATTGATTTAATACATGAAAAACTTTGAAATTGATCAATTTAATACTTAAAAGCTTGATGAAGTAATTATTAGTATGCATAAAAAATCTTTTAGGTACTAAATTGATCAGTTTCAAAGTTTTAGATATTAAATTGATCAATTTCATAGGTCAAGTAACTAGTTATAATTTATCAAAATTTATGTATCATTCGTGATAATAACCCTATTTACAATCCATAAACTAGTTCATCGCACAAACACATTCGTTAAATTAGTCTCGCTAAGGCTTTAGTTTTTAAAGATAATTATTAGATGAGTTGTGCTGGGAGTCTCGCTTTTTGAATGTGAATCCCTTTACATCTATACGTGGAAGAATATAGCATTAATGCAAATATATACCATGAAGGATCAGGGGATTCCTCCTCATTTCCTCCATTGTTGGGAATTATCCTGTATGTGTTGTTTCAGGTTTCCTGGACAAACCACGAGGATAAATCCTACTAAAGCCCCTCCTAGGTACTCGTGAATAATTTCTTTCCCCCAGGGAATCCCTCAGACTCCATAAGTCTTTTAAGGACATACTCGGGTCCAAAATCCCTTTACATCTATAGGTGAAGAATATAGCATTAATGCAAATATATATTTTTAACTTTAGTATAGGATATCTAAATTTACTTATCATCAACATTTAATACCTTTTCCCTGAGGAAAAGCATGGCAATTTAACTTAAATCAACAAATCATGTTGTAACAATTGGATTTGGGGAAAAAAAAGGCATAAATTAATTTTAAAAATTGTAAATACTATAAGAGACATCTTTTAATCACACATAATAACCCCAAACTAAAAGGAACTCTCCAACATCAGAAAATCTTTTGTGTGGTTGATTAGAGTTTACCAATGGTTCAAGATATGAGTGGTTTTTATAAAGTGGTGGTAGACATCATCATGAGTAGGTTTTGAACCGAGAAACGACCCACCCATCACCACGGTTCTTGAATTAGGAACCGGCCTAGAGATGGCGGGTCTGAACTGGCAAAGAACCCGCTGGTTCTAGCGGGTCATTACGATCCACCTCCTAAAACCACCTGATTTGTTGGTTTTGAAACCGTTGGTTCAAGAACCAGCTAGAGAACCAGACAAACCGGTGGTTCTAGTGGTTCTATCCTACAAGACAAAAAAATTATAAAAAATTGTAATTAAAAACAAATATTTAAAACTATTTTTGCATGAATTTAATGTGTTGTTATTAATAACAAGTAATAAATATATTTGATATCATGTACCGTTTTTGTATTGTAAGAACTTATTTGTATCTTAAATATTTTATAGAGATATTTTGCAAACATTGTAACTAAAAAAGTGCATGTGATTATATATAAATAAATGTTATAACTATAAAACTTCTTTTAACTAATGAGCTATTAACAATTATTGTTAGGCTCAATATTATTTTAAGTTAAAAAAATTATTTTGCAATTACTTTCTTACTTAAATTAAGTAAATTATCTAATTAATTTTTTTTATTTCATGGTTCTTGGTTCCTTTGGAACCGGAACCAAATCGTGAGAACTGACGGTTCCTAAGAATCAGGAACCGAACCAGCTTCCACGGGTTTGGTTCCAGTTTCACTATCTTTAGAATCGGGAATTAGCGGTTTGGGTCCGGTTCTGACCCATAACGATGTCTAGATAGTTGTATCAAATGACAAATTTATAAGACACATTATGCCTAATCAAGCAATACCTTGAACTGCAAAGTTCCACTAGTTACAAGTTACAACAGAGCGGCTCAACTCTAAGGTCTTTTTTACTTGATGATATTTACATGCCTAGAGAATCAAAGCTCCAAAGTTAGACTTCTATAATGGAGATGAATCATAGAATGACCTATCTCTTGGGAAGTAGTTTTACCAAGTTAAACCAATTATGAACTTTAAAATTATTTAACAAGTATATTAGATGAATGTTTCATATGTTTAGAGCCACATTGTTTGATTGAAAGTGGTACTAAGGCTAGTAATGAAATGAGAATGGAAGGATTTTTATCTAGGATTTAATTTTTATGTATTAGTTTTCAATTCAATGGAATGTTGTGTGGGAAGCAAATGGCCACTTATTTCAAAGGATGTAAGATGCCCTAATTTGTTGTGTCATGTAATTTTCAAAATCTTTGTTACTGTGTCTTCGAGAGGGATTTCGTTCATGCAAAGCATCTAATCTTCGATCAGATCTCAAAACATGGCACTTGGCGTAAAGAAACATGCTCAGTCTCAATGGAGTATCATCTACAAAATTGGGTTGTAACTGTCAGTCATATTTGATGACTTTTGACTAAATTGTCGTACCTGTTCTAGTAATTTTAAGTGCGACTAAACATCTTAATGCTCATAGCTTGTCCTAGAATACATCCATCATCAAGATTCGTTATTCAAATTTCAAATCAAAGGAATATGTTTTCATAAAACAGTGAATGATTGCATAAAAAAGATTTAATTATTCCAAAATCTGTACGTTTCTTTTCTTTAACTAAGATATATCCACTACATAAAATACAAGGAATGATTTATATAAGAGTTTGACCACTAATTATATTGTTTTTTAGGTCCTTATTTTATGATGTATGAGATCCTTCTTAGTTCTTACCAAAATGGCATAGTCACATGGTCTATTTGGCTAGCTTTCTTTGGCAGATACAAATATTTTTCTTAAAATTTTTTATAATATATTGTTTATCAAAAAATAGATACAGATAAAAAAAAAGTTGTAGTTCTCATAAAAATATAAAATAGATCAAATATAGATTAAATATAAATACAAATCAAACACATTTATATACATCATTTCGATACAGATATTGATATAGATGAAAAACAGACCATTCAATTAGACCATAGTAATCTATTGTATACATATATAATTTGTTTGTATGTGAATAGTTTTTGTCGGTTTGTAAATTAATTAGGAATAAAATGACCATTCTAATTTTTTTTTCTCTTTTTAGTTCCACTAAAAAGGGAATAAAGAGGAAATAAATAAATAAAATAAAAAAAGTCACCTAACAGGTGGATTTACCTGTTCTGTCTACAGAGGGAATTAAATAATCACTAGAAATGAAATTTTTTATTCTAATTTGCTAATAAACAAGGTAATAAAGTGTATTTAGGGAATTATTATCTTATTGCCCCTCTATTTTCTCTAAGCAAATTAGCCATTATAGAATTTCCATGGTTACGTTCATATTAATTCTTTTAAATAAATTTCTTTTCGATAGATCTAATCCCATCTTTGGCTATTTTGTTTGAACAAAAAGGATTTGTAACTGCTCATTTTTTTAATGTAAAATACGCCACTTGATGCTATGTTATGTTGATCCCATATACGAATATATATAGTGGTGCTGCTTTTTTATTTTTAAATGTGTAAATGTTGCGAATAGTTTTTTATCTTTAACAAAATATGCAATTAGATAGTTAAACTTTAAAATTAATCAATTTAGTACCTAAAAGAAATTTTCATGTATGTCAACAATATTTAACGCTGCGTGGAATAGTGATATTAGCTAATTTAATAGAAGTACTGGTGGCATGAACAAAATATTCTTTTAAATGTTAATTGATCAATTCTAAAATTAAAAAAAATTTAATTAAGTATTTTATTAAAATTCACATATCATTTATAACACTAACCATTTTTCTATAACCTTTTTATACTTTAATTTAACAACTATGCGGATTGCTGTCTAAATAAATGGCAAATTATTTATCAATACCTTTAGAGCATGAGACTTTAAAGTTTGAGAACGACATATATGAATTTATTCTGGAGAGGAATTGTGATGAAAAAAACGTGACAAGGAAAAAGTATATAATATGTTTCGTTTATCGATTCCTCGATAGATTTAGAAGGGAACGAAGAACAAGAAAGGGCTTTTAATATTATCTATTCCGCCATACGCACAGGAACAAGTTTAAAAGATGGGAGGCCTGTCGGCGATCCGGACAATATCCAATTATGTAATATCAAATTATTTATTATTTATCAATTTGTCTTACTGTATACATGAGGTTTTCGAAACGTGAAGAAAATCTTGTTCACAAGAATCGGGTTGGATGGCATGAGTAGTGCGCTTTCAGCACAGGACAAAGTGCGAAAATCATATCCTCGATTGCGAAAGAATAATTTAAATAATCCGCAATACATGGATGCCTGGGAAAAAAAAAAAGGAAAAACGAATATTCAGTATGGTTAATAAATAAGTGAAATTAGTTCATACTGTTCATAAAAACAATTCCATTAAATTAGGTTATAATTTTTAATCCTCTTCATACCGTTAATGATGTAATTCTAACCTATCCAAAATAAACCTATTATAAGGTTATAATAACTATTATAATACTTACTAGTTAGGACAAAAAGTAAGTAAATGATTATTGGAGTAAAACATAAAATAATTATAGTATATTTTGTCTTTATTATAAGGCTAGTTCAAGGCCTACAACTTGCCAATCCAATGGACTAAAAATTAAAAAAAAAAAAGATGAAATAAAAAAAGTAAAAGTAAATGAAAAATAAATATTTAAACTTACTTTCATGTGAATAGTTAATATTTTATTATCTTTTCACAACCCTAAATGTTTTATCATTTCTGTCAATACATCTAATTAAGATCTTTTATAGGCTTGTAGCATGCATAAGTAGTTTTTAATTTCTTAACAATGTAGGAATTTTTTTGTTTTTGTGAGAGTTTGTCTTTAATGTTTTAAAATCTTATATTATTAATTTTACAACTACATGGAATATACTTATATAAATAAAAGCATACCCTTCACTATTTTTCAATAAATAAGTTAAAATCTATTATTCATGTGCTAAGTGCAACTATATAACAATTTCAAACACCACATGGGATTTATACTCATCCTAAATATACATAGGTAATAATTTAACATGTTAGGGATTAACATATCCACACAGGGCCAAATAAGTATGCAGCAAAAATCATAATGATCTGATGTTTCCATAAGGCAGTCCCGCATAGGAAAAAACATTATCTTACCGTACACCTTTGTCTAAGTTACTGTAGGCATGGTAAGCTACGGTGAGGAACTTCATAGTAGATTTCAAAAAAAAAAAAAAAAAATGCCAGTTCGACAATTTTACTTTTAATAATTTTTCAAGTAGAATGATGACAACGGGGTAAAACACATAGAGATGCTATATTGACTTTTTGAGGATTCATAAAGTTTGAAAATGGTTATAAAAATTAACGAAAACATTTCTTCGTTACATTTTATAATTAAAAAAAATAGCAATACAATTTTACTCAGGACTTTGAAGGGAAATATGAACGAATTTTTCTTTTTGCTATCTATTCATAACTATAAATGTGTTATTATTATCAATACATCACATGTAATAAATATGTTTCAAAGGGATGTCTAGTTAGAGTTTTATAGACTTGTAACAAAAGTGATTTCTAGTTTTTTTTTTTTTTTAAACAATGTGAGATTTATCTTATCTTTATGAAAGTTTGTTTTGAGTGTTTAAAGTCCCCCATTGCTAATTTTACAAGTATATGTAGATGTGCTTGTATATAAATAAATACACACCTTTAATAATTTCCGGATAAAATCTATTATTCATAAGTCCAATTTTGTTTTAAGTAGAAAATTTATATTGTTTTATTTTATATTTTAAATCTTATTTTCATATTTTATTTTTATGATTATTTTAATTTAACATTCACTCAAATTCATCTTATCAAAGATAATTTTTTTCACATTTTTTAATATTTTTAATTTTTTTTTAATTAATTAGATTGCAGGTTCAATGAGCCATGGATTTTTCTATCTTTTGGATATCTTGCTTGTAAACAATGCTTTGAGTGTTGGGGGCCAAACTTCTTTTGAAAGTAAACTTTTCTTATCTTCATTATTTCAAGTTTATATAATATTAAAAAATAAAAAATAATAATAATAACAACGTGTAGAAGCTATAAACTAGGAAATGAAGAACGAAAAAGGGGGAAAAAACACAAAGTTTAGAAGAAGAGTAGTTTTAATACATTAGAATTAACACTTATTATTTACCGAATAGTGAAGAATAATGGAGAAAAAAGATATATAAAACGTGATTAGAGAAGAAGAAGACCGAAAAAGATAACAAAATGGGAGATAGTACTAAAATTAAGCTATTCAATGTTTGAACCTTGTGATTTTAGGCCTTTTCTCTTTGTTTTTTTTTTAAATAAATATTGGTAGTAAAATATGTTATTACTTTTAACCACATTTGAAAATAAATAACTAAGGGTAAGTAACATATTCCTTTTTCATTTTCCATCCATAACTAGAATAACATCTAATTTAGGACTTTTAGAGCCTTGACCCTAACAGTGTTCTCCTACAGGAAAGTCTCAGATTTTACAAGAAAGGATTTCTAGAGGAATTATCAAACAAGATTTTAGAGGAACAGAAACTATGGATTTAGAAAGGAAATGACTAACTTTCATTTCACTTGTGTTATAATGCCTTTGGTGGATGATGTTACGAAGTTGTTGTTTTAAATAGTATTTGTACTTAATCAAGTACAAGTACTATTTCTATTTCAAATGATTTTGGATTTGTTGAAGATACTTAAAGAAAATTGGAGATGAATTTTATCAAGAATGAAGTAATGGAGCAACAAGGAGGATGGAGAATGTAAGTCACACTCGTGGTCCATGAAGAAATTAGAGAAAGTTCGAGACCAGTGTCTAAGGAGGGGTAGATTATGGTGGTGATTCATGGAAAGCTACAACATGAAAGACTTGTGGTTCTGCTTGTCAGGGGTGTGAAACTGATATCCAAAGAACATCTGACCAGCACAGTATCTACCAAGGGATGAGTCACAGTTGTGACTCTAGTTCCAATAGGCCAAACAGAACTTATGTGAAGCAAATCACAAGTGTAATCATGGGAAAGACTTGATTACGACTTATATATTTCTTTCATCAAACAGTGTATTTCCCAGTTAAGTCGTGTGTTTTCACTGGAACCTCTTCAAGAAACATTTTGGGTATAAAATACACCACACCCCTTCCTCTAAACATCATCTAGACATTTTCTCTACAATTCATACCAATCCATAATTAGTGTCATTTGATAGTTCTTGTGAGATTGTGAGTGTTGTATTGCAACTTTTGTTAAAAAAAAAAAATATCTATGTTGTAATCACTTTCAAAACTAGAGAGAGATAGGGGACTGTTATTAATCTTTTGTATTCAAACTTCATCATCATAAAAGGGGAAAAAAACAATTTCCTGCTTTCCCTATTCTTATGTTGTGTTTTGTTTCATTTGTGTTCTTATTTAACCATGAGTGATTAATATTTTAGGGTTTACGAAGTCAAGTTGACATGCTTGTGCATGAATATTTAATTCAACTTGTTAATTATTGATTTATGGTGGCTAAAACTTAATTAAAGTTAAATAGTGTAGTGCATGACACGGTCTTGCAATAGATCTCACTGGAACAATGGAATATGTTGAGAAATAATTCAATTGAGCAGATCTGAATTGTTAGAACAAACTACTCCTATTAATAGAGATATTATTAGGAAGTTTGCTGCTTGTGTTGTGAAATTTAAGAACATTAATAGAGATTAATTCAATCTTGACTTGTCCATTCATTAGGAGGGATTCTAATGAATGCAATTAAGATTATAATTGAGTAATTCTAGGAAAATACTCATGTTCTAAGAATTTTGCAGACATAAATTAATAGGAAGAACATTTAATGAATCATCTTGATATGATGGAGTAAGCATGCTGTAAAATAATATCATTGTTGTTATTATCTTGATTGTTGTGTTTTTTTTGGTATAATTAAGGGTGTTCACGGTTCGGTTAACCAGTCCGTGGCCCTATTTTTTTATCCCAACCGTAATGATTGAATTTTCAATACTCTGATCCTAAACCAATCCATTATGAACGGTTAACCGCCTTAATGATTAACCTTTTTTTTTTTATTTTTAACTGTTTAACATAATGGTTATGCAAAATTTGTCGTTAAACATATTTTTCAATATGTCCATAAGAAAATTAGAGTACTTTTTTTCTTTAATTATATTAAAAACTATAAATTGAGAATGTGAAATAGTTGTTAATTATATCGGTACTATCAACCATAATAGCCTTTTGCTCCTATGTTCTTATCATTGTTATCAATCTTGATCGGTTGAGCCCAATACAAAATCTTAATCAAACACCATCATTCCAATTTTCAAACATATATGCATTTGTTTCTTCTCATCTCAATCATTAATTTCAACATAATTCATATTGATAACACAAAAAAAAAAACATACAATAATAAAAAATCCTTCAAGAGTACAACTATTATCAAATAAAAACATGATTGTTCCAATAGGTTTATTTTCAACAAAATATGGCAATGGCGTTGGCGACAAATCAGTAGCACCAATTTGATTTGCTTGTGTTACTATTCCTGTCTTAAGATCTCTTTGCCTTTCCTTAGAACAAAAATAGCAAAATAAGAACTCAGAATTCCACTTGTAATTTATTAATCAAACAAAAATTTATAAATATGGACTTGAATATATAATAGCAAAACAAAAGCAAGAAAAAATACACTATAGAAATTAACTTATATTCTTTTCTCAATCATCAATCGTGCAAAGAGGATGATATTCCATAATGCAAAATGTTTCTACAAAAAAAAAAGTAGAAAAAAACAAAGAATGTCAATAATTTCTATATAGAAATAAAAGATCAATAAAACCAAAAAAAATGAAAAGTAGAAATACTTTTACTATGGATACCGACTCAAGTTGTTCCAAGATAAGCTCAAGATATATTGGTTGACTTGAATTCCTCAACCAATTTTGTCCACAAATTAAAGCTTCCACAAGTCTAGGTGTAAGAGCACCCCAAAATGAATCAAGCACACGACCTCCGGTGCGAAAAGCGGACTCACTAGCAACTATAGACACAGGAATAGCTAACACATCCCTTGCCATCAAAGCCATCATTGGGTATTTAGATGAATTTGTTTTCCATCAACCCAATATATTAAAAGAAGGTACCTTCCTATCACAATCATCATGAAAATATTTTTCTAATTCGCTTTTAGAATCCTCACTTCCTTCATCCTCACCATGCTTCATGAACTTATCATCTAAGTATTGGCCTACATCTTGATATTCATCAACCACCATAGATGCGTGCAAATCTTGTTGTTCTTCTCTTATTTGGATAGTAGATGTAAGTTTGGAAGCACCATAAGACTCAAACAAAGAGTCTAAAACAAGTCTCACCTTTTCTTTTAGTTTGTTTGTAATACCCACATCATAAATTCACCAACCATATAGTCAACATATTTCAATTTGTATCTAGGATCAAGAACTAATGCAACAAATAACAAAACATTGATATTATCAATATTTGCCCAATGCTTGTCATACTTCTTCTTCATCCTAAGAGCTATTGCTTTCAAACTAGGATCTCTACCTTTTTCAATCATATAAAAAATCATCATACCAAGACCATAAATCTTCTTCATATATTCATTACTAGTGACATGAAGTGCACCAGACAAGCTCAAAGTGGTGTCATAGAAAATCTTAAGAAAAGGCAATAATGATCTAGCATATTCACAATCATCAAACGTTGGAGTGCCCTTCTTCATAGTAAGATCCATAGAATACCTACTATCAGTGACCTCTAATAATTCAAAAGCTTTTTGAAATTTCAAAGCTGCCTCCAACATTAGGTATGTTGAGTTCCATCTAGTTTCCACATCTAAGCACAAATGACTCTTACTATCAATCTTCTCTTTTTCTACACAATTTTTAAACTTTTGGTTCCTAGAAGGAAAAGATTTCACATACTTTACTACATGTCTAATTCTCACAGTAGAGTCATTTATTTCACACAAACCATCTTTTACAACCAAAATTTAAAATATGTGCAGCACATCTCACATGCAAGTGCTCACCCCCCATGACACTTCCCTTCCAACTATTTAACCTTCTTTCAAATATTGTAAGCCCAAATCATTTGAGGATGCATTTTCAACAGTTACAATAAATACCCTATCAATTCTCCAATTAAGTAAACACCTCTCAACAGCTATGCCAATTAACTCTCCAGAATAACCAGAAATTGGACAAAAAGCAATAATTCTTTTGTGCATTTTCCAATCATCATCAATGAAGTGCGTAGTGAGACACATATAAGACAAATTCTGAATAGATATCCATGTATCAGTAGTAAGACAAATTCTTGATGACATTTTCTTAAAATATTTTTTTAATTTTCCCATTTCCTTTTATAAATATTGTAGCAATCTCTTCCTATAGTTGTACGTGAAGAGATTCGAAAACATGGTTGCATCACTTGACAGAAATCACGAAACCCCTCATGTTCCACAAAATTAAAAGATAATTCATCAACAATAATCATCCTAGCTTAGATATCTGTTACATTCTTCTTGATCAAACTTCCAATTACTAAGTAGACTTGCACAAGTCCCCTCATCAAATTTAGGTGTAGGTTTAAAAGCTAATGTTGATTGGCTCTTGTCAACATTATAAGGATATTTTTTACACCTACTTAGATGATTACCCAAACAACTGGTGCCATTTGTAGATGTAAATATAAGAGATTTGGTGCAATGGTTACATGTAGCTCTAGGGTCATTGGCATGATTATTCTTCTCAAAATGTTCCCAAACTCAAGATGGTTTTCTTTACGTACCTTTGAATTAGATAGTTGAGGGAGAAGTTTTTGTCGCATTCTTATCACCACATAAAGGTTGAGGGCTCAAATTCTTAGGATGCAATCGGAGCGGGTCATTATAGGGTACTCGGTCCGCCCGAACCATTTAAAACCCTATAGGGTCAAACCTATAGGGTCGCAGAACGGGTTTAGGAAATTATATGCCGACCCTATAGGTTTAGGGTCGGGTTCGAGTCATTAAAAAAAACCCAATGGGTAACCCAAACCCGTTATATTATAAATAATTTAAAAAATTGAGTTTGAAATTTTAAAAAACAAAACCCTACTAATTTTTGTCTTTAAGAATGATTGTTAATATTTTTAATTTTATTTTGTCTTTTTTTTTTTAATTTTAAATTTATCTTTAAAATGTTATTTTTTAATATTATTAATTTTTGTTGTTTTAATAAATAAAATAGCTAGTTTATGCGTCTGTGAATTGACGCGTTGTAACTATCATAGTTAGGTTTAGACCATATGAAGTCTAGTTGCTGTCTACAAATTTTGTTGCAAGATGCAATTAAATTTAACTAAGAGTTGATAAAAACCTATAGGGGCGGGTTTGGGTATTGAATAAAATACCCTATGGGTCGCGGGGCAAGTTTAGGATATTTATTAGGAAGCGGGTCAGGTTCGGGTCTTTGTGATCGTCCCAACCCGTCCAATTGCATCCCTACAATTTCGTTAAATAAAGCTGAGGGACCTTATTTGAAGTAGAGTCTATAGTTTTTCATTGTCCCTGCTAGACATCTACAAAATATCAAAAAAAGATATATTAGGTAAAACTAAATTTAGTAAGTGAACCTCGGGAAGATAACAATAAAAAGAAAATTAAACAAGATTATACCAAAAAATTGTACAATATAATTGTTATACAATAACTATGCGCCCTATTCATACTGTCAAATTAGAAAAGTATAAATAATTGGAGAGAGATAATGTATCATGATCTTTCATTTACGTCATTATTAATTATTGATACAATACACAAGTGAGACACTGTGATAACTAACATGGAAAATGATTAATATTATTGGTCTCAGGGTTTAAAGTTTATACAATTAGGTTTGATTGCTAATAAAAGTGGCATGTTACTGGAAACATTAACAAATGAATAGAAAGAGTTCATTTTTTCATTATTTTCTTGGTCATATTCATTTTGGGAAGGATGAAATGAGTTAAGTTTTTTCATTGAATTAATTATCAAAACAAAAGCAAGTCAGAGACAAAAGTTCAACTCAAACATGATTATGTTTATCAATTCATGATGTATGATCTTATTCCCTAGCTGATCGCAATTGTATTATTCTTTTGGATGATATGAAATTATCGTTTATATTAGCAAGAGACATTGGAAAGTGGCATTTATTTTAAGCACTTCTCTTTTGAAGGCATTCGTGTCCCCATGTATGAGACTCTATAACTTCTTTGAGCAAAAGTTATCAGGCTAACTCCAAGCAATTGGGAATTAAAAAAAAAAGAAAGAAAGAGATCGACCAAGCCACCTTAGTAGCTATTAGACCCGATGGAGAACTAATAGGAAGTAATCTTTTAGAGAGTTGGGCCATCATCATTAAAGGACACACGTGATAAGAGGAATTCCTTGAATTTTCCTTGAATTTTCTTTTGTGGATTCCAAGACATGTCATTGTCCTTTCTCTTCGACACTTGCAATTTGATAATCCCCCATAGGGACACGAATTTCTTCAAGAGCAGTGATACAATTGCAATTTGATATTAGCAAGAGACATTAGAAAGTGGCCTTCAGAAGTTTCATAACTCTTTGTTCTCAAACTACGAATGGCTCGCCATCAATGAAATTATCCATACTAATTTCACAGGCCATAATTCTTAATGCACTGTACATGTCTGGTATGCATATTTGTGCAAATTCTCCAATAATTTATTATGTATATTTTTCTTTCTTCTACAATTTTTCAATCCCAATCCATTTCAACATGCTAAATAAAGCCATCAAAATAAGACAAGTAGGTGAAAGGTACACGTGTTTATCCTTTTAAAAGTATTTTGTAACACCCATTAACCATCATAGAACATGTATACATCGTACACACACAACTCATGATTCATGAGTGTAAGTTGAACTTATGCTAAAATTTGAATCAAAGAATACAAGCTGGGTCTTCATACCCATGTGTTGGATTTTCTGACAGTAATTGAACAGATAAATTGATACGAACAATGGAGGAAGAAACAAACATGAACATCAATGGGGGAAGTCTGGTTCGAGAATTTTCAATCTTTGTGTGTGAAAAGCATAATTATTTCGGAAAAAGCAATTTCTCATACTTGTAGCTACGAGATTCCATTAACAAATGACAAGCTTTATAGGACGATTCTAGGAAGAACTTGCATAATAAACACATTAAAAAAGTAAAATAAAATAACATAATAAACTCAGCATAACAATAACTATAATTATAATTATAAACCATCTAACACAGCATACCAAAATCTAGATAGATAGGGATACAATACGATATCCTCTGATCCATTATCCCTTGGACCCATACATAAGAACTTTCACAAAGAAAAAACTAATAACATATTTCTACTACTAATGCCTGGTATGACAAATTAAAATCAATTGGACCTGATACAAATTAAATTAAAGAAAAAAACTAATAAGATTCCTTAGCACCATGATGAACTAACAATTTTTAGTGTAAAATATCAATATATCACGCTCAGAATGTGGCGTACTTTCTCTCTAGGTTTAGCTCTACCAAAGATGAAATTGGACCTGGAGAAAAGGAGGAGGAGATCGGGGCGAGACAATGTGAATTGCGAAGAGGACTAGGGACTACTGGACTAAGGGCTACGCCGCTGTGGTGAGGAATTGAAATAGTTTTTAGGGTTTCAACCAGTAGTTGAAATTAAGGGAGGGGACGCGTGGTGTGTGGCTATGTGCGGCTAAGAAAAAGAACAGGTAGGGTTTCTAATTTCCAGTTTCAACATTGAACATCCTAGCTTTATATTTTTTAAAAAGTAATGATATGGGTATATTATAAATTATATATATTATAATTATGGATCGGTTAACCGAATCCATTGGATTCTAGCATCTAAAAACCAAAACCGAAACCGAAAACCCAAAAAATTAAAAATGGTAATCCTAAATCGAAACCGATAGATCGGTTAACCATTTTTTTTCATTGGTTTTCTGATTTCGGTTTGGTAATCCTAAACATTCGGTTTTTTCTTGTAGACCCCTAGGTATAATTGTAGATTAGTATAGTTTAGCTATTAGAATTAGACTCAATATATTTAATTCAATCAATTATTTGGACTGCTAGATAATAGGAGGATTAATAAAGTGCTAGTGTATGAAATCATTCTATGAGGAGACAATCCTATACTACTCCAGACTACTATAGAGATCGAGTTACAGTAGAAAGTTAGGTTTATAAATTATAAAACTCAAAAGCCTATAAAGAGGTGATTAGTTGGTAATGGGTGGGTGTACCCATACTACTATCAGAACATCCCGATAATCCATGTGTAACGATGTCTTAAGTGGAGTTATGCATGGAAATGATCTGGGTAGGTTTAGGTATTTCAATTTTAGGAATATTAGGGAGTACCTAATATTCATGTTTTAGACTCTTAGATGTTGGGGAGTACCCAACATCATATATATATATATATATATGTATATTTATGTTTGTGTGGAAAAATACTGAGTTATCCTTATATTGATATCAAAGATAATAAAACGTTGGTTGTTTCATTAGTATTAGGTTTATATGTGAATATATGCTTATTGAATCATGTGAATGTTTATGTGTTGTGGTATGTCATACTAGGCTCAAACTCACTCTTTTCTTTTTCAAGTACAGGTGACAAGCTTGTAGACCATTATATTGTTAGGCACTTATGGATAGTAGACTAGGAATATCGCCAGTAATGGGAACCCTCCAAATGATGAGTAGAGATCATGAAATATTAAAGTAGTTAGTTCAAGGAGTAGTAGGTACTTAGTGTTTATTAAAAGAAAAATATCTTGTAGTGATAATTTATAATCCTTGTAACTTTAGTATGATAGATGCTAGTTAAACTCTTAAGAAATTTAAGTAGGTACTTTTGTTGATGATTATGGTAACAAGTAAGTGAGCTTATGAATTTTGGAGTCATTGATCCATGAGTGACTTTAGAGTATTTATTATGTTTGTTGCAGTCATAGCAAGTTCTGAGTCTTTACATGCCTTTATTTGATATGAACATGTAGTGAGTTGTAAATGACCCTAAATTTAGGGCATAACATATATTCTAATAATTTTTCATAGGTGGGAATTAGATATTGTGTAACCTATACTTCATTCACTTTAAATTAAAAATATTAAAATTCTATTAAGGGAATCAATATTCTTTAAATTTGAATTTTAGATATACAAGGTATGAAAACCTGTACTAAGACCTTTCATGCAAGAGTAGATTCCACAAAATCTATAATTAGAACTAAGGTTGCAAAGGAGCTAAACGTAAGTGAGCTTTTTATTAAGCTTGAAATTTAGAACAAGTTTGGCTTGTTTCGATGAATGAGCTTTGTCTCACACTCAATCTGAGCTAGATTAAATAAGTAAGCCTATTTATTAAACTCGAGTTTGAGTAGCTAACGAGCTTTAAAGTAACAAAATCTAAATGTATAAAGTAATAAATATATAAATAAATAGATGAGTAGATAATGTATAAATATTAAGTGAAGTATGTATATATTATTTAGAAATTTTATATAAATGAATGAGTTAGTATGTGAAGGCTGCTTCCAAGCTGGCTCATGAGCTAAATTGAAAATCGAGTTCAGCTCATTTAGATAAGCAATATTTACTTTAAGGTTGAGCTTAACTTATTTACTAAACAAACTCAAACCGAACGAAACTAAAAGAGAGCTTAAATCAAGTAGTTCATCTCTTTTGCCACCTAACTAGAATATACCCTAAAATTCTTAAATACTGACTAAACCTACTAGTACTATCTATTCATAGGACTAAGTATGGTAATATACAACTTGTTAAGTTTGCAGATAATAAAATCACAACTAATTGCAGCCATGATACAAGTCTTTTGCCTTTTCTTTTTAGGGCCATATTTTGTGGGTTTTTTTATATATTTCAAAACGACTATAGACACCCATTTTTGCCAATTATGTAAATTTTAATATGAAAAAATATTAAAAAAAATGTGACATAAGGTTTAGTAAACCCTAGGAAAATTCAATTTAATAACTTAGGAGAAATCAACTTTTATCATATAAGAGTTATTTAATTAGAATTGATTTAATTATATTAAGATAGGATATAATTAATCTTTTTAAAATTCCAAAATTATAAGCTTTTCCTTGAAAAAAAATCATGTTGACGTCGCTGCTATCGTCAGTGCCACATCATCATCTTCCTCATTTAGACAAGGAAGAACATGCCAAGAATATCCTACAATACCTACTTTGGAGCCATTTTTTATGAGTTTTTGTTTGTAATTTCACTAAATTGATGGCGAAATTGCAAACTAGGTAGGAAGCAATTTCCACAATACCAAGATCATAAGATTTCATGAAAATTTGTTAGCAAAAATTGAAACTTGAAATTTGTGAAAAGTTTCCACTTTCTTGAAAAATGAAGATCATCTAAATTTCGTTTTTTTTTAGGCAACTTAAAAGATATAGAGAGCTTCTAATAAGCATCTAAGTATCAAATAGCCAATTTAATTAGAAAGATATATCTTAATTTAGGAACTCCTAAATTTTTGTTCTAGAACTTGCCTGAAGAATCCTAGATTTGAAATCGGTCCAAATTAGCAAGACTTAAAACAGCAATCCTCAACCCTATCATTGTAAATAGTGCACAAACAATGCATTCTAAGCTCGAATCAAGTTTGACTCTCTCAATTTCTTTTAATTCACAAGTTTTGTTCTTGGTGTTTTAAAATTAGGGTTTCGAATTTTCCTAATCGAATTAATGTTTTTGTAGGGGAAATTGGCGAAGTCCAAGGTCATTGGAGCCATTAGGAGTTTGAAAACTTCAATCCCCACTATTTGGTTGCCACCAAAGATCACCTGGAGGCCCTCGTTGGAGCACCACCATCGCGTCGCCGTCCTCCTTACTCAAAACACCACTTTAGGGTGATCTTGAGACGAACAAGCGACATCGGAGTGTTCGTTGCCCTTCTCAACCCCTATCTGACCAATGCCCAGTCGCCACGCAGCCATATAGCACCGCTAACCTGACATTGTCGGCCATCAACCCGTTGGAGCTCCGACCCAAGCTCCAACATACGCAGCCCTATTGCTTCCTTGCAGAGGTAAGTCTGTTTCTTTCCACTTTTATTTTAATAATAATAATAATATAAAGAACTAATTATAAATATTGGGGATAAGATAAAAATGGTATCTGAACTTTCGTAAAAAGAACAATTAGGTATCTGAATATTGGTTTTGAACAATTTGCTACCTAAACAAAATTTTCGTTTTGGTTTTGATAATATTTGTATTTGAATAAACTTATCATAGACTTTTTCATACCTCATTTCATTTATTCCAAGTATAAAAAAAGGTCAGCGAAAACTTTGTTGAGATACCAAAATACTCATATCCAAATTTTAGGTATCAAAAAAGTCAATGAAAACTTTGTACAGGTACTAAATTATTCAAAACTAAACTTTAAGTATCTAATTATTCTTTTTGTAAAAATTCCTTAACCCTAAATATTGTATCTGCATGTGTTGTGATTAGTTGACTTGGAAATTTGAAAAAAAAAAAAAACTGTTGTTTATAACTCTAATCACATTGAATTTGTCTTGAAATCAATACTACAATTTTAAAAGTAGTAGGATTATCTCATATAAAAATTTGTTATTAATACTATGAATAGTTGTCATTATGGCATGATGAGTATATATACGACAACATGATTTTGTTGAATATGTGATTGTTAAATTTAATTTTGTGCTATGCCATGTTGAATTATTGCTTTTTACCAATTTTTTGTATAAACATCGTGTTATAATTTTTTTGATATGAACTTTTTAAATAAAAAATGATACAAAATGTATGACGATGTTGATTTCGATTTTTAAATAATAGGTAGTGTCCCATGGTTCTAAGAAAACTTTGATTCTTTGTAGATATTTGACCTTAATTTTACATGTCATGAATTAAATGATACATGAAATTTGAACATAGCCATATAAGACCATTTTATTGAAAATTAACATTGATATTTCTTACTGTGATAACATGTGTATTGAATTGATGTGTTTGTCATGAATCATGATATATGATCTTAATGCCTTTTATCGCTTATAAATTTCATTTTCATAAGAATTGTTAAAACATAATTTTATAGATTTAAGGTCCACAATAAAAAATAATAATTTTTTATAAATTTAATAAATTTTAATAAACTTAAGTGAAAAAAATTTTAAATCTAAAATTAATTGACTAATTAAATTTTTTTTATCAAATTCAAAACATCTTAATATGTTTTCTCGATTTTGATCGGATAGCGACTCCAAAATATTTTTCAAAATTCAAAACTTCTTATAATTTTTAGTCGAGAATTTATGCCAAAAGAGTTAAGATTTTATGCAAATCGAATCAAAAGAAATTAAACTAAAAATTAAAATTCATGCCAGCAACCACAATATTTTGCCATGCAAAATTTGCAACCGCTGGCATTAGCATAATTCAAAAGTCTCCACAATAGAACCAAATGTCTTGCTTGTCTCGTATTTGCTTCTATTTTAGATGTATTGTTATAAAATCCACCATTCGTATGCGACACAACGAACAAGAGTACCTTTTGTCATTTGCGGAGCTGAGATACTTGCGATTATGTCCAACGTGTTTCACGTGTGACAGCTCATATCTTACAACCTCGCAATCAAGATTATCATCAAATTTAAGCAACCCAATCTGCATATTCCCTTATAATATAAATAATTCATAGCACTAACTTTATCAAGAAAGTGGCAACTATTTTATGTTTGTAATTTGTCCATCCCTATCATGATGATACCAGTGACGGTCTCACTTGAATACTATTAATATTATTAATATATATGAAGGAAAAAAATTAAAAAGAAAAAAACGTGTTTAATGTCTCTTGTAGGATTGACCTTGGGTGTGAAACATGGAAAATATTCTGGCAAAATTACGCTAAATACGGGGAGTCTCTGGCAATTCCAACACACACACAGATATACATATAGTAAAAGGGAAGAAATAAATAATTAAAATAGAGAAGGAGGATAACATATTGTGCTTGGTGCCGGTGAAATAACCATGAAATTCCTAATTTATATTCTATATGTGTGTTAATAAATTTATATATACTTTTGATATGTATTGAATATGATTTTTTTTCATGATGAATTATGTGTTTTATTATTATGTTAAAATATTGAAATATTCTAGAATTTATTAAATATTTAGTTCATAAAATTTTAATTGTATTCATATGTGTAATTTATGATTTGAATGTGTTGAATTAAGTGGAGGAATGCATGTAACTAAGTCCTTATGTAGCAGAATTTTTAGGCAAAAAAATAAAGCTATTAAACACTCATTAAGGCCTTAAGACAATGTCATTAAGTAACAAAAGGTTAAGTCATTAATTGCCTTAATTACAAATGCCTTAAAAGTCAAACAAGTAGATAATATCAACTTTATTATTGCAAAATTCGTGCACAAATTTCAGACCACCAAAACATGCCTTCAAAAGCTTCAAAACCCCATTTTCTTCTTCTCCAAAGCTCTCCTATGGATCTATGTAGATAAGCCTTTCATTTTCTATATTTTTCACCATCAAAAGCATGCTAGAGGATCACAAAACCAAGCCTTGAAGTTCTTGTGGTAAGTGTGTTTTAACTTTTTTTTTTCTATGCATGAATATGTAGTCTTGATGCCATATTTGTTTAAATTTATGTTCCATGATGTTTTGATGGTATATGAAGTGTTATAGGACTAGAGTGGTTAGTTTTATGTGCTTAGGATGAGTTTTGAAGTGTTGGAAGTGTTGGTGAATGCATGTGGTTGGATGACCTAATATTGAAGAAGATGATGAATAGTGATTTGGAGTTGATAAAGTTTTGGAGATGTTTAGTGTTGTTTGAATGATGGGATGATCATATAACAAGCTTTAGAGTAACTTGGAATGAGTTTAAAAGAAGTGTAAAATGTAAAATGCACTTTGAAAACAGGGGATTTCGTAATTTTTTTGGTCCAGTGTACACAACCTGTGTACATGGCCGTGTAGGCCTTGAAATTCTTAAAAGTTGCTCTCGGGTCATTTTTTTTAACCCAACACGGCCTCCGTACACGGGCCGTGTACCCGGTCGTGTAGACTTCCCCTGTTTCGCAGCTCTTTGTATTTTAGCCGTAACTTTTTCATCCGATCTCCGATTGAGGTGATTCAAGTTGCGTTGGAAAGCTAAGGAAAAGATCTAAAACTTTCATGTTTTAAGATTTTACAAATTACAAAAGTATCAGTGCTTAAATTTCAATTCTTTCCAGCTAATACACTTTCCAACAAAGTTTAAAACTTATTGTTGTTTGCTAAAAGTTGCTCAAAGCTTGATAAATGGTCATTTGAGTATTTGTTGAGTATTGTATGATAATATATGATATCTAAATGCTATGTGATGATGTTATAATGATTTATTTGAATTTCTTTGGATGATTATACTAGAGCTTTGATGAACATATATACTTGAACTAAGTGTGAGTTTGCAATTATTTTTGTTACAGTGATTGATTCCCTTTCGGTTATTCCCATTGACTCCCAAGCTAGTACAGGTACGCAGTGACTTGCTTGTTTGTTTGTTAGGGTAGACATACTTAAATTGGATATAAATTCTAAATGACTTAAATATTGCTTGAATTGCTTGTGTTTTTACCGTTGAATCCGGTCGAGGAGCGGTAACTTATCATGATGCAATGATATTTAGTGTAGGCGCTTAGGCCAAAGTCATGATGCAATGACTAGGCTCGGCGGATAATCGATAGGAATGTATAACTGAGCAACATTTACTTATTCTTGAAAGAAATAGTATAACTAATTCAATGTTTATGGGAGCATGTGAATTAAATTATATTATGGATTGAGTTAAGTGAAGTGAGTAACGGCTATATAACCTATATGAGATTATTCTTTTCAGTGTAACGTTATCTAGGAGATATAGGTATATTCGGGCTACTATATCAACCCCCTGAGCGTCGTGAGCGTTACTCAGGACCCCAGAATCCCAGCTTGTCCGGAGTTTGAATACTCCAATGATGATTTGTTAAGATTTAATGAAAGATAAATAAAACATTTTGTTGCATTGCATTAGTTAGGTGTGATGCCACTTCGCTTTTGAGTGTTGTTGCTGTGTACTGGGCCTCTGGCTCACTTTTGCTATTTTCAGGTGTTGATGATGATTGTTATGATGATATGGGATTCGGGTCAGATTGGGAGAAGTTTATGGACGAGTGGGATGAGTAGGACCCTGTGGCGAGAAGTTTTTGAAGAAAGTTTTATTTCATGTGTTCGTTTAACAAATGTATTTTGTATTTTGGAATAGAGGCTTGTTAGTTAAGCCTGGGTTGTATTAAAAGACTTAAAGTCTATTTTCTTCATTTTGTAAGACTTATGTATATTTTGTTGTGTCCTATGCTGGACACAAGGATGTAAATATTTCCTTAAACTATTTTATGTAAATAGATTACTCAAGTGAGTAATCCTTTTGTAAAAGCTTTTATAACAAGTTTTAGTAGTTTTAAACAAACAATTCACATAACTGTAGATTAGGACAACCTTCCATATAATACGAAAGTATTATATGTGGTTGGGGACTTAACTTGCTAAGTCTTAAGGATTAGCAGGTCGGGTCTTTACAGTTGGTATCAGAGCCTGTTTATGTAAAATTGTTTGTTTAAAAATAGGAGACTTGACCTTAGATACGGTGAGATTAGCATGGCTTGAGTCTAGGATTTGCTTGAATGGTGTGTTATGCTTGAATGTTGTTTTATTTTTAATATTAACTAAATTCAAGATTAATCTGACATTGCATTAATTATCATATGTCATGTGTATATTGTATGTCATTTAAAGATGGATAGGTCAAGGAGAATCACTAGACAGACTTCAGATCGGGAGAATATGCCTCCTCCTCAGTATACTGCTTCAGCATCTACCTTCTCTACTCCCAGCTTCGACTTCGACTCCATCACCAGCTTCAGCCTCTACTACCAGGATCCTCAACAACCACAAATGCCTCCTCCATGCCTCCATATCCTCCTATGCCTCAGATGCCAGTAGGAGATACAAGTACTATGTTCAATTTGTTCCGGGATATGTTTGCAATGGTTCAACAGTATCAACAAATGATGTATCAACAACAACAACAATTCATGCAACAATATATCCATCAAATGTGAGGCAAGAACCTAATGTACAAGTGGAAATATGATCAAGTGAAGCTGCATGACTTTGTCAAGCTAGTACCTGAGTTTGATGGTATTACCATGGATCCAATTAAAGCTGAAGGATGGATAATAGAACTTGAGAAAGCTTTTGCTGCTTGCCAAGTACCCGATGATAGAAAAGTTGATTTGGCGATTTATATGATGAAGCAAGATGCATATAATTGGTGGATGCTGAATAGTGAAGGATTTGCAAGACCAATTCTCTGGAATACATTCAAAGATGCTTTCTTCTTGAAATATATTCCATCGACCGTGAGGGAACAAATGATTTCTAAATGGTTGAGTTTGAGACAAGGGAATATGAAAGTGGATGAGTATTATGCGGAGTTTTGCAGGTTGCTAAGGTTTGCGGGAACGAACTACAACGACGAAAGAATGAAAGTTCAAAAATTCCAAGATGGGTTGAATATGGAATTGAAGAGTGAAGTTAAGAAGTTTCAACTTACGACCTTATCAGAATCTGTAGTGAAGGCAAGACTGTTAGAGCAACTATCAGATGATAATAAGGTTCAAGGAGATAGAAGAGCTACTTTTCTGGGAAAGAGATCTACAACTTCATACACTCCTTATCCAGATATGACAGTATTGATAAAGGTAAAAGACCATATTTGGGAAAGAAGCCTAGTTCGGGACAATTTGTGAAGACTTCTATGTCTTCTACTCCTCTTGACAAGAGGTGTACTAGATGCTTTGGACCCCATGATTTAGCTCAGTGTAAATGGGCTCCAGGAGCATGTTTTGCATGTGGAAATATAGGTCATCGAGCTTCTGATTGTAAAGATCCAAAGTTGAAGCCTATATTCTGTGCATATTGTAAACAGAGAGGACATCATGTGATGAATTGTAAGGAGAAGCCTAGAACCGATGGTCCTAATGTAGGAAAAGGAACAACTGCTGCTAGAGTGTTTGCCCTACAACAGTATGAGAAAGCTCCTTCAGTGGATACATTAGCAGGTACCATAAAGATTGCAAATCATACTGCATATGCATTGATAGATACGGGTGCTACTCATGCGTGTTTAGCTGAAAGCTTTGTGAATGAGTGTGGTTTGTATTCTGAAGTGTTGCTTGATAGAATGATGAGTGTTAATACTACTCTTGGGGTGCAAACTAAGAAACCATGTGTTTGTAGAAATGTTGATGTTGTGATTTCTAATATAAACATGCCCATTGATATGCTGGTTTTGCCTTTAACTGATTTTGATGCTATTTTGGGAATGAATTGGTTAAATCTGTATAAGGCTACCATAGATTGTAAGAGGGCGGAAGTGAGTTTTGAGTTGAAGAGTGGAAGAGTAACACATGTCTTGGAGAGAAAAAGACCGACTTGTATGTATACTATGGAGTTATGGGAGAAGAGTAGTGAAGAGATTGGAGTGGATATGGTGTCAGTGGTGAAAGAGTTTGTTGATGTTTTTCCTGAAGAATTACCGGGGTTGCCGCCTGATAGGGAAATTGAGTTTGGAATTGATTTGATACCAGGAACAACACCAATATCTAAAGCTCCATACCGAATGGCTCCTGCAGAATTGAGAGAATTGAAAAGCCAGTTAGAAGAGTTGCAGACATTAGGATTTATTCGCCCGAGTATTTCTCCTTGGGGTGCTCCAGTATTATTTGTGAAGAAGAAAGATGGAAGCTTAAGAATGTGTATAGATTATAGAGAGCTAAATCAGGTGACAATTAAGAACAAGTATCCACTTCCCCGAATTGATGATTTATTTGACCAGTTGAGAGATGCTGCAGTGTTCTCCAAGATAGATTTAAGATCTGGATACCATCAACTCAAGATTAAACAACAAGATATTCCCAAGACGGCTTTCAGAACGCGATATGGACATTTTGAGTTCTTGGTTATGTCTTTTGGTTTGACAAATGCCCCTGCTGCATTTATGGATTTAATGAACAGAGTATTTAAAGATTATCTGGATTGGTTTGTCATTGTTTTTATTGATGACATACTGGTATATTCAAGAAGTGTAGAGGAGCATGAACAACACTTGAAGCTAGTTCTTCAAAGGCTAAGGGAAAGGAAGCTTTATGCCAAATTTAGTAAATGCAAGTTTTGGTTGAAAGAAGTGGCATTCCTTGGTCATATTATTACAAAGGAAGGAATATCTGTGGATTCGGAAAAGATTGGAGCTATTTTGGATTGGCCACAACCTACAAATGTTACTGAGGTACGTAGTTTTCTGGGTTTAGCAGGCTACTATCGAAGATTTGTACAAGGATTTTCAAAGATTGCTTCTTCATTGACAAAGTTGACTAGAAAGCATGTGAAGTTTACTTGGAATGAAGATTGTGAGAAGAGTTTTCAAGAGTTGAAACAGAGGTTAGTATCTGCACCTGTTTTAGCACTTCCAGTTAGCGGGAAGGAGTTCGTTGTGTATAGTGATGCATCTATACAAGGATTAGGATGTGTTTTGATGCAAGATAACCGAGTAATAGCTTATGCTTCAAGACAATTGAAACTCCATGAAAGGAATTATCCAGTTCATGATTTGGAGCTTGCTGCAGTGATACTAGCATTGAAGCTTTGGAGACATCACTTATTTGGTGAGAAGTGCAAAATCTTTACCGATCACAAAAGCTTGAAATATATCTTCACTCAAAGAGAATTGAATATGCGCCAAAGAAGATGGCTTGAGCTAATAAAGGATTGATCTTGAAATTCTTTATCACCGGGAAAAGCTAAAGTGTGGCAGATGCATTGAGTAGGAAAAACAAATGAATATGACAACCATGATCACAAATCAAAGAGAGTTGCAAGATGATCTCGAAATTGAATGTTGAAGTCACTATGGAAAAAGTTGAGATTATGTTGGCAACTTTGACTCTACAACCTACTCTATTGGAACAAATTAAACAAGGACAACAAGAAGAACCAGAAAGCCAAAGTTTAAGAAGCGACATAAAAGAAGGAAAGAAGAAGGACATGAGAATTGATGATGAAGGTGTGATCAGATTCAGAGACAGAATTTATGTGCCAGTAATTTATGAATTGAGAAAACAAATTTTGAAGGAAGCTCATTCTTCTACTTATTCGATTCATCCAGGAAATACCAAGATGTACCGTGATTTGAAGCAACATTTTGGTGGGAAGGTATGAAAAAGGATATTGCAGAGTATGTATCTAAGTGTCTGACATGTCAACAAGTGAAGATTGAACATCAGAGGCCTGGTGGAGAGTTACAACCTTTGAGAATTCCAGAGTGGAAATGGGATGAAATCACTATGGATTTTGTTACAGCTTTGCCCAGGACGATGGCTAGAAATGAGATGGTTTGGGTTATTATTGATAGGCTAACTAAATCAGCACATTTTATTCCTTTGAGGATCGGATATTCGCTTGAAAAGTTAGCACAAATTTACATTAGAGAGGTAGTAAAACTCCATGGAGTGCCGGTGACTATTACTTCAGATAGAGATACTAGATTTGTGAGTAGATTCTGGACAAGTTTACATGAAGCACTTGGGACTAAATTGCAGTTCAGTACAGCATTTCATCCTCAAACAGACGGGCAATCAGAACGAACAATTCAAATTCTAGAGGATATGCTTAGATCTTGTGCTTTGGATTTTGGAAGGAATTGGGATGAACACTTGTCACTAGTTGAATTTGCATATAATAACAGTTACCAATCGGCGATACAGATGGCTCCATATGAAGCGTTGTATGGAAGAAAGTGTAGGTCTCCCTTACATTGGGATGAAGTGGGAGAACGGGCTCTAATTGGTCCTGATTTGGTACAGCAGGCGATTGATAAAGTTCAATTAATTAGGCAAAGATTGAAGGTAGCTCAAGATAGATACAAAAGTTATGCCGACTTAAGAAGAAGACCTCTTGAGTTTGAGATTGGCGATCGTGTATTTCTTAAAGTGTCACCAACTAAAGGTGTATTCAGATTTGGAGTGAGAAGTAAATTGAATCCAAGATATATTGGACCCTATGAGATTTTGGAACAGATTGGATCTTCGGCTTACAGATTGGCACTACCACCGAGTTTGTCAGGCGTTCACAATGTTTTTCATGTATCTCAATTAAGAAAATGTGTCTCGGATCAAGATGCAATATTAGATACAAATCAACCCGAGATATTGCCTGACCTTACTACAGAAGAGAAACCTGTTAAAATCATAGGCAAGATAGATAAAACATTGAGAAACAAGACGATTCCCATGGTCAAGGTTCAATGGAGCAACCAATCAGAAAGAGAAGCAGTGTGGGAAGTTGAAAGTTTGATGAAGCAAAAGTACCCCGAGTTATTTGTATGATAAGGTAAATCAAGTTTCGGGGACGAAACTTCTTGAAGGAGGGAAGAATGAAATAACCATGAAATTCCCAATTTATATTCTATATGTGTGTTAATAAATTTATATATACTTTTGATATGTATTGAATATGATTTTTTTTCATGATGAATTATGTGTTTTATTATTATGTTAAAATATTGAAATATTCTAGAATTTATTAAATATTTAGTTCATAAAATTTTAATTGTATTCATATGTGTAATTTATGATTTGAATGTGTTGAATTAAGTGGAGGAATGCATGTAACTAAGTCCTTATGTAGCAGAATTTTTAGGCAAAAAATAAAGCTATTAAACACTCATTAAGGCCTTAAGACAATGTCATTAAGTAACAAAAGGTTAAGTCATTAATTGCCTTAATTACAAATGCCTTAAAAGTCAAACAAGTAGATAATATCAACTTTATTATTGCAAAATTCGTGCACAAATTTCAGACCACCAAAACATGCCTTCAAAAGCTTCAAAACCCCATTTTCTTCTTCTCCAAAGCTCTCCTATGGATCTATGTAGATAAGCCTTTCATTTTCTATATTTTTCACCATCAAAAGCATGCTAGAGGATCACAAAACCAAGCCTTGAAGTTCTTGTGGTAAGAGTATTCTTAATTTTTTTTTCTATGCATGAATATGTATTCTTATGCCATATTTGTTTAAATTTATGTTCCATGATGTTTTGATGGTATATGAAGTGTTATAGGACTAGTGGTTAGTTTTATATGCTTAGGATGAGTTTTGAAGTGTTGGAAGTGTTGGTGAATGCATGTGGTTGGATGACCTAATATTAAGAAGATGATGAATAGTGATTTGGAGTTGATAAGTTTGGAGATGTTTGTGTTGTTTGAATGATGGGATGATCATATAACAAGCTTTAGAGTAACTTGGAATGAGTTTAAAAGAATTTTAAGAGGTGTAAAATGCACTTTGAAAACAGGGGATTTCGTAATTTTTTTGGTCCAGTGTACACAACCTGTGTACATGGCCGTGTAGGCCTTGAAATTCTTAAAAGTTGCTCTCGGGTCATTTTTTTAACCCAACACGGCCTCCGTACACGGGCCGTGTACCCGGTCGTGTAGACTTCCCCTGTTTCGCAGCTCTTTGTATTTTAGCCGTAACTTTTTCATCCGATCTCCGATTGAGGTGATTCAAGTTGCGTTGGAAAGCTAAGGAAAAGATCTAAAACTTTCATGTTTTAAGATTTTACAAATTACAAAAGTATCAGTGCTTAAATTTCAATTCTTTCCAGCTAATACACTTTCCAACAAAGTTTAAAACTTATTGTTGTTTGCTAAAAGTTGCTCAAAGCTTGATAAATGGTCATTTGAGTATTTGTTGAGTATTGTATGATAATATATGATATCTAAATGCTATGTGATGATGTTATAATGATTTATTTGAATTTCTTTGGATGATTATACTAGAGCTTTGATGAACATATATACTTGAACTAAGTGTGAGTTTGCAATTATTTTTGTTACAGTGATTGATTCCCTTTCGGTTATTCCCATTGACTCCCAAGCTAGTACAGGTACGCAGTGACTTGCTTGTTTGTTTGTTAGGGTAGACATACTTAAATTGGATATAAATTCTAAATGACTTAAATATTGCTTGAATTGCTTGTGTTTTTACCGTTGAATCCGGTCCGAGGAGCGGTAACTTATCATGATGCAATGATATGTTAGTATAGGCGCTTAGGCCAAAAGTCATGATGCAATGACTAGGCTCGGCGGATAATCGATAGGAAAATGTAGTAACTGAGCAACATTTACTTATTCTTGAAAAGAAATAGTATAACTTAATTCAATGTTTATGGGAGCATGTGAATTAAATTATATTATGGATTGAGTTAAGTGAAGTTGGGCAACGGCTATATAACCTATATGAGATTATTCTTTTCAGTGTAACGTTATCTAGGAGATATAGATATTCGGGCTATCTATATCAACCCCCTGAGCGTCGTGAGCGTTACTCAGGATCCCCAGAATCCCATGGCTTGTTCCGGAGTTTGAATACTCCAATGATGATTTGATTAATGATTTCTAATGAAAGATAAATAAAACATTTATGTTGCATTGCATTAGTCTAGGTATGATTGCCACTACGCTTTTGAGTGTTGTTGCTGTGTACTGGGCCTCTGGCTCACTTTTGCTATTTTCAGGTGTTGATGATGATTGTTATGATGATATGGGATTCGGGTCAGATTGGGAGAAGTTTATGGACGAGTGGGATGAGTAGGACCCTGTGGCGAGAAGTTTTTGAAGAAAGTTTTATTTCATGTGTTCGTTTAACAAATGTATTTTGTATTTTGGAATAGAGGCTTGTTAGTTAAGCCTGGGTTGTATTAAAAGACTTAAAGTCTATTTTCTTCATTTTGTAAGACTTATGTATATTTTGTTGTGTCCTATGCTGGACACAAGGATGTAAATATTTCCTTAAACTATTTTATGTAAATAGATTACTCAAGTGAGTAATCCTTTTTAAAAGCTTTTATAAAAGTTTTAGTAGTTTTAAACAAACAATTCACATAACTGTAGATTAGGACAACCTTCCATATAATACGAAAGTATTATATGTGGTTGGGGACTTAACTTGCTAAGTCTTAAGGATTAGCAGGTCGGGTCTTTACAGTTGGTATCAGAGCCTGTTTATGTAAAATTGTTTGTTTAAAAATAGGAGACTTGACCTTAGATACGGTGAGATTAGCATGGCTTGAGTCTAGGATTTGCTTGAATGGTGTGTTATGCTTGAATGTTGTTTTATTTTTAATGTTAACTAAATTCAAGATTAATCTGACATTGCATTAATATCATATGTCATGTGTATATTGTATGTCATTTAAAGATGGATAGGTCAAGGAGAATCACTAGACAGACTTCAGATCGGGAGAATATGCCTCCTCCTCTCAGTACTGCTTGCATCTACCTCATCTCTACTCCAGCTGACTTCGACTCCATCACCAGCTTCGCCTCTACTACCAGATCCTCAACAACCACAAATGCCTCCTCCAATGCCTCCATATCCTCCTATGCCTCAGATGCCAGTAGGAGATACAAGTACTATGTTCAATTTGTTCCGGGATATGTTTGCAATGGTTCAACAGTATCAACAAATGATGTATCAACAACAACAACATTCATGCAGCACATAATCCATCAAATGTGAGGCAAGAACCTAATGTACAAGTAGGAAATCGATGACAAGTGAAGCTGCATGACTTTGTCAAGCTAGTACCTGAGTTTGATGGTATTACCATGGATCCAATTAAAGCTGAAGGATGGATAATAGAACTTGAGAAAGCTTTTGCTGCTTGCCAAGTACCCGATGATAGAAAAGTTGATTTGGCGATTTATATGATGAAGCAAGATGCATATAATTGGTGGATGCTGAATAGTGAAGGATTTGCAAGACCAATTCTCTGGAATACATTCAAAGATGCTTTCTTCTTGAAATATATTCCATCGACCGTGAGGGAACAAATGATTTCTAAATGGTTGAGTTTGAGACAAGGGAATATGAAAGTGGATGAGTATTATGCGGAGTTTTGCAGGTTGCTAAGGTTTGCGGGAACGAACTACAACGACGAAAGAATGAAAGTTCAAAAATTCCAAGATGGGTTGAATATGGAATTGAAGAGTGAAGTTAAGAAGTTTCAACTTACGACCTTATCAGAATCTGTAGTGAAGGCAAGACTGTTAGAGCAACTATCAGATGATAATAAGGTTCAAGGAGATAGAAGAGCTACTTTTCTGGGAAAGAGATCTACAACTTCATACACTCCTTATCCAGATATGACAGTATTGATAAAGGTAAAAGACCATATTTGGGAAAGAAGCCTAGTTCGGGACAATTTGTGAAGACTTCTATGTCTTCTACTCCTCTTGACAAGAGGTGTACTAGATGCTTTGGACCCCATGATTTAGCTCAGTGTAAATGGGCTCCAGGAGCATGTTTTGCATGTGGAAATATAGGTCATCGAGCTTCTGATTGTAAAGATCCAAAGTTGAAGCCTATATTCTGTGCATATTGTAAACAGAGAGGACATCATGTATGAATTGTAAGGAGAAGCCTAGAACCGATGGTCCTAATGTAGGAAAAGGAACAACTGCTGCTAGAGTGTTTGCCCTACAACAGTATGAGAAAGCTCCTTCAGTGGATACATTAGCAGGTACCATAAAGATTGCAAATCATACTGCATATGCATTGATAGATACGGGTGCTACTCATGCGTGTTTAGCTGAAAGCTTTGTGAATGAGTGTGGTTTGTATTCTGAAGTGTTGCTTGATAGAATGATGAGTGTTAATACTACTCTTGGGGTGCAAACTAAGAAACCATGTGTTTGTAGAAATGTTGATGTTGTGATTTCTAATATAAACATGCCCATTGATATGCTGGTTTTGCCTTTAACTGATTTTGATGCTATTTTGGGAATGAATTGGTTAAATCTGTATAAGGCTACCATAGATTGTAAGAGGGCGGAAGTGAGTTTTGAGTTGAAGAGTGGAAGAGTAACACATGTCTTGGAGAGAAAAAGACCGACTTGTATGTATACTATGGAGTTATGGGAGAAGAGTAGTGAAGAGATTGGAGTGGATATGGTGTCAGTGGTGAAAGAGTTTGTTGATGTTTTTCCTGAAGAATTACCGGGGTTGCCGCCTGATAGGGAAATTGAGTTTGGAATTGATTTGATACCAGGAACAACACCAATATCTAAAGCTCCATACCGAATGGCTCCTGCAGAATTGAGAGAATTGAAAAGCCAGTTAGAAGAGTTGCAGACATTAGGATTTATTCGCCCAGTATTTCTCCTTGGGGTGCTCCAGTATTATTTGTGAAGAAGAAAGATGGAAGCTTAAGAATGTGTATAGATTATAGAGAGCTAAATCAGGTGACAATTAAGAACAAGTATCCACTTCCCCGAATTGATGATTTATTTGACCAGTTGAGAGATGCTGCAGTGTTCTCCAAGATAGATTTAAGATCTGGATACCATCAACTCAAGATTAAACAACAAGATATTCCCAAGACGGCTTTCAGAACGCGATATGGACATTTTGAGTTCTTGGTTATGTCTTTTGGTTTGACAAATGCCCCTGCTGCATTTATGGATTTAATGAACAGAGTATTTAAAGATTATCTGGATTGGTTTGTCATTGTTTTTATTGATGACATACTGGTATATTCAAGAAGTGTAGAGGAGCATGAACAACACTTGAAGCTAGTTCTTCAAAGGCTAAGGGAAAGGAAGCTTTATGCCAAATTTAGTAAATGCAAGTTTTGGTTGAAAGAAGTGGCATTCCTTGGTCATATTATTACAAAGGAAGGAATATCTGTGGATTCGGAAAAGATTGGAGCTATTTTGGATTGGCCACAACCTACAAATGTTACTGAGGTACGTAGTTTTCTGGGTTTAGCAGGCTACTATCGAAGATTTGTACAAGGATTTTCAAAGATTGCTTCTTCATTGACAAAGTTGACTAGAAAGCATGTGAAGTTTACTTGGAATGAAGATTGTGAGAAGAGTTTTCAAGAGTTGAAACAGAGGTTAGTATCTGCACCTGTTTTAGCACTTCCAGTTAGCGGGAAGGAGTTCGTTGTGTATAGTGATGCATCTATACAAGGATTAGGATGTGTTTTGATGCAAGATAACCGAGTAATAGCTTATGCTTCAAGACAATTGAAACTCCATGAAAGGAATTATCCAGTTCATGATTTGGAGCTTGCTGCAGTGATACTAGCATTGAAGCTTTGGAGACATCACTTATTTGGTGAGAAGTGCAAAATCTTTACCGATCACAAAAGCTTGAAATATATCTTCACTCAAAGAGAATTGAATATGCGCCAAAGAAGATGGCTTGAGCTAATAAAGGACTATGATCTTGAAATTCTTTATCACCGGGAAAAGCTAATAGTGTGGCAGATGCATTGAGTAGGAAGAAACAAATGAATATGACAACCATGATCACAAATCAAAGAGAGTTGCAAGATGATCTTCGAAGATTGAATGTTGAAGTCACCATGGAAAAAGTTGAGATTATGTTGGCAACTTTGACTCTACAACCTACTCTATTGGAACAAATTAAACAAGGACAACAAGAAGAACCAGAAAGCCAAAGTTTAAGAAGCGACATAAAAGAAGGAAAGAAGAAGGACATGAGAATTGATGATGAAGGTGTGATCAGATTCAGAGACAGAATTTATGTGCCAGTAATTTATGAATTGAGAAAACAAATTTTGAAGGAAGCTCATTCTTCTACTTATTCGATTCATCCAGGAAATACCAAGATGTACCGTGATTTGAAGCAACATTTTGGTGGGAAGGTATGAAAAAGGATATTGCAGAGTATGTATCTAAGTGTCTGACATGTCAACAAGTGAAGATTGAACATCAGAGGCCTGGTGGAGAGTTACAACCTTTGAGAATTCCAGAGTGGAAATGGGATGAAATCACTATGGATTTTGTTACAGCTTTGCCCAGGACGATGGCTAGAAATGAGATGGTTTGGGTTATTATTGATAGGCTAACTAAATCAGCACATTTTATTCCTTTGAGGATCGGATATTCGCTTGAAAAGTTAGCACAAATTTACATTAGAGAGGTAGTAAAACTCCATGGAGTGCCGGTGACTATTACTTCAGATAGAGATACTAGATTTGTGAGTAGATTCTGGACAAGTTTACATGAAGCACTTGGGACTAAATTGCAGTTCAGTACAGCATTTCATCCTCAAACAGACGGGCAATCAGAACGAACAATTCAAATTCTAGAGGATATGCTTAGATCTTGTGCTTTGGATTTTGGAAGGAATTGGGATGAACACTTGTCACTAGTTGAATTTGCATATAATAACAGTTACCAATCGGCGATACAGATGGCTCCATATGAAGCGTTGTATGGAAGAAAGTGTAGGTCTCCCTTACATTGGGATGAAGTGGGAGAACGGGCTCTAATTGGTCCTGATTTGGTACAGCAGGCGATTGATAAAGTTCAATTAATTAGGCAAAGATTGAAGGTAGCTCAAGATAGATACAAAAGTTATGCCGACTTAAGAAGAAGACCTCTTGAGTTTGAGATTGGCGATCGTGTATTTCTTAAAGTGTCACCAACTAAAGGTGTATTCAGATTTGGAGTGAGAAGTAAATTGAATCCAAGATATATTGGACCCTATGAGATTTTGGAACAGATTGGATCTTCGGCTTACAGATTGGCACTACCACCGAGTTTGTCAGGCGTTCACAATGTTTTTCATGTATCTCAATTAAGAAAATGTGTCTCGGATCAAGATGCAATATTAGATACAAATCAACCCGAGATATTGCCTGACCTTACTACAGAAGAGAAACCTGTTAAAATCATAGGCAAGATAGATAAAACATTGAGAAACAAGACGATTCCCATGGTCAAGGTTCAATGGAGCAACCAATCAGAAAGAGAAGCAGTGTGGGAAGTTGAAAGTTTGATGAAGCAAAAGTACCCCGAGTTATTTGTATGATAAGGTAAATCAAGTTTCGGGGACGAAACTTCTTGAAGGAGGGAAGAATGAAATAACCATGAAATTCCCAATTTATATTCTATATGTGTGTTAATAAATTTATACATACTTTTGATATGTATTGAATATGATTTTTTTTCATGATGAATTATGTGTTTTATTATTATGTTAAAATATTGAAATATTCTAGAATTTATTAAATATTTAGTTCATAAAATTTTAATTGTATTCATATGTGTAATTTATGATTTGAATGTGTTGAATTAAGTGGAGGAATGCATGTAACTAAGTCCTTATGTAGCAGAATTTTTAGGCAAAAAAATAAAGCTATTAAACACTCATTAAGGCCTTAAGACAATGTCATTAAGTAACAAAAGGTTAAGTCATTAATTGCCTTAATTACAAATGCCTTAAAAGTCAAACAAGTAGATAATATCAACTTTATTATTGCAAAATTCGTGCACAAATTTCAGACCACCAAAACATGCCTTCAAAAGCTTCAAAACCCCATTTTCTTCTTCTCCAAAGCTCTCCTATGGATCTATGTAGATAAGCCTTTCATTTTCTATATTTTTCACCATCAAAAGCATGCTAGAGGATCACAAAACCAAGCCTTGAAGTTCTTGTGGTAAGTGTTCTTTAATTTTTTTTTCTATGCATGAATATGTATCTTAATGCCATATTTGTTTAAATTTATGTTCCATGATGTTTTGATGGTATATGATGTGTTATAGGACTAGAGTGGTTAGTTTTATGTGCTTAGGATGAGTTTTGAAGTGTTGGAAGTGTTGGTGAATGCATGTGGTTGGATGACCTAATATTAAAGAAGATGATGAATAGTGATTTGGAGTTGATGAAGTTTTGGAGATGTTTGTTGTTGTTTGAATGATGGGATGATCATATAACAAGCTTTAGAGTAACTTGGAATGAGTTTAAAAAGAATTTTAAGAGGTGTAAAATGCACTTTGAAAACAGGGGATTTCGTAATTTTTTTGGTCCAGTGTACACAACCTGTGTACATGGCCGTGTAGGCCTTGAAATTCTTAAAAGTTGCTCTCGGGTCATTTTTTTAACCCAACACGGCCTCCGTACACGGGCCGTGTACCCGGTCGTGTAGACTTCCCCTGTTTCGCAGCTCTTTGTATTTTAGCCGTAACTTTTTCATCCGATCTCCGATTGAGGTGATTCAAGTTGCGTTGGAAAGCTAAGGAAAAGATCTAAAACTTTCATGTTTTAAGATTTTACAAATTACAAAAGTATCAGTGCTTAAATTTCAATTCTTTCCAGCTAATACACTTTCCAACAAAGTTTAAAACTTATTGTTGTTTGCTAAAAGTTGCTCAAAGCTTGATAAATGGTCATTTGAGTATTTGTTGAGTATTGTATGATAATATATGATATCTAAATGCTATGTGATGATGTTATAATGATTTATTTGAATTTCTTTGGATGATTATACTAGAGCTTTGATGAACATATATACTTGAACTAAGTGTGAGTTTGCAATTATTTTTGTTACAGTGATTGATTCCCTTTCGGTTATTCCCATTGACTCCCAAGCTAGTACAGGTACGCAGTGACTTGCTTGTTTGTTTGTTAGGGTAGACATACTTAAATTGGATATAAATTCTAAATGACTTAAATATTGCTTGAATTGCTTGTGTTTTTACCGTTGAATCCGGTCCGAGGAGCGGTAACTTATCATGATGCAATGATATGTTAGTATAGGCGCTTAGGCCAAAAGTCATGATGCAATGACTAGGCTCGGCGGATAATCGATAGGAAAATGTAGTAACTGAGCAACATTTACTTATTCTTGAAAAGAAATAGTATAACTTAATTCAATGTTTATGGGAGCATGTGAATTAAATTATATTATGGATTGAGTTAAGTGAAGTTGGGCAACGGCTATATAACCTATATGAGATTATTCTTTTCAGTGTAACGTTATCTAGGAGATATAGATATTCGGGCTATCTATATCAACCCCCTGAGCGTCGTGAGCGTTACTCAGGATCCCCAGAATCCCATGGCTTGTTCCGGAGTTTGAATACTCCAATGATGATTTGATTAATGATTTCTAATGAAAGATAAATAAAACATTTATGTTGCATTGCATTAGTCTAGGTATGATTGCCACTACGCTTTTGAGTGTTGTTGCTGTGTACTGGGCCTCTGGCTCACTTTTGCTATTTTCAGGTGTTGATGATGATTGTTATGATGATATGGGATTCGGGTCAGATTGGGAGAAGTTTATGGACGAGTGGGATGAGTAGGACCCTGTGGCGAGAAGTTTTTGAAGAAAGTTTTATTTCATGTGTTCGTTTAACAAATGTATTTTGTATTTTGGAATAGAGGCTTGTTAGTTAAGCCTGGGTTGTATTAAAAGACTTAAAGTCTATTTTCTTCATTTTGTAAGACTTATGTATATTTTGTTGTGTCCTATGCTGGA